>JAECUM010067154.1:0-14380 GCA_016617855.1 Megalonaias nervosa
TATTTCTTGATCATTATAAAATAACAGAAAAAAGATTTACAAACATTTGTTATACCAGATTTAAATAACGCTGAAATGAAGAAATCATTAAATGATCTTATTGAAGAATATTATCCGGGAGTAATTGAATCGTGGAGAAAAATAGCCCCACCACCGGTTATACTAAAACACAATAACAACCCTTTTGGTGACGGACGTCATATATCGCCGGGCATTGTAAATATAACATCAGTTATTGCAGTCAATCTGGTGTGCGATGTTATTGAAGGTAGCTATCAGATAGATCTTTCTAAGTCTAGCCAGGCCCAGCAAGGGTACATATTATACAGTTTTAGTCCGTTGGCACCTCCCGGTTGGTTAATTGTATCAGAGCCAATTAACCCCGTGTACCTGCGAGTTCATAATCCATTACTATCAAGGATACACTTTAAACTTACAGACCAAAGCAATCGCATTCTGGACACAAGAAATGAAGAACTAAATATAAACCTGTATGTACGCTCATAGAGCGTTATCATAAAAAAAAATATCCAGATGTATAGTGCTTGTCTATAATACTGTATTCTTTGTTTACATAAAATCCACGCACAGTGCGCAATCGAAATCTATTATCTAGAAGGTTGGGCTGCATATTGATTATTCCATAACGGCTGTGTATATGTGCCGCGTAAAGTTATTTTAATAACATCCGCTATGACTAAATCAATATCCTTGGTTACGGCTTACGCACAGTGTTAATGTAGAATTATATATATTTTTTGGAAACTAGAAATCTCATTTTACACAGAAAACTGTGGTTTTTGTTACTGTAGTTTTTAGGAAATAGGTTATTGGTAAACACATACTAACTTTTTCAGTATGTATTTATAACAAGATCCGATAGCTCAGATGATAGCGCGTAGAAACTCTCGTCCTGGCGCCCATGGTTCGAAACCCGAGAAAGACAAATTGTCTGCGGGAGGCGATTTTAGGCCAAGATTTATAATCTATTGGGGCCTTGGCCGAGCCCTAGTCTATTTGTGAATAGAAATTAGTATACCTACCCGCGTGTCAACACGTAGTAGGTGTTAGTTTTGCACCCTACGGATTTGATATTTGGGGGTGGGTGTGCTAGTTTCTGTTCACAGGTAGAGAAAAGGCCATCATCTTCATTGTATATATCATAATCACCTTCATTGTATATAATCATAATCTTCATTGTATATATCATAATCACCTTCATTGTATATAACCATTATCATCATTGTATATAACCATTATCATCATTGTATATAATCATAATCTTCATTGTATATGACCATTATCATCATTATATATAACCATTATCTTCATTATATATAACCATCATCTTCATTGTATATAACCATTATCATCATTATATATAACCATCATCTTCATTGTATAACCTTCATTATATATAACCATCATCTTCATTGTATATAACCATATATCACCTTCATTATATATAACCATCATCTTCATTGTATATAACCACATATCACCTTCATTATATATAACCATCATCTTCATTGTATATAATCATAATCATCATTGTATATAACCATATAATCACCTTCATTGTATATAACCATTATCTTCATTGTATATAACCATATATATCACCTTCATTGTATATAACCATTATCTTCATTGTATATAACCATATATCACACAGCTCCCTGACAAAAAAAAGTCATGGGAGCTAATATTTTTTTTTATATTAAATAAACACTTATTATATAATGAATTTTGAAAATATCAATGTCATTGTTTCTGCGATTAAAAAATTACAACATAACGGTATCAATGTATCTGACTATCTTAATGCTGAAAAGATCCTATGTGATTTTGACTCATTACAACAACGAAAGAACGAGAACAGATTCACGCTATCCGCTGATTATAAGTTTATGAAAATTATCCAGCAAGGAATGTTAAAGTCACTGGCAACTGTCACTGATGATCAAGTAAAATTGTTTGTGCCTCTCTCAAACGCTATTGACAAAATCAAACTAGAATTATCTCATGAATACGAACAGAGAAAGATCATGAACTTTCGTATAAGACAGTTAAGAGAGCATTGTGAAAATACGAGTGAAAATACGAGTGAAAATGACAGCGACAATGATGGACCCCTGACAGAGTCAGGGACTGTAATAATAGCTAAACAAAATCCTTGGGAAAATTAACATAACCATTATGTTTCAGTAGGTATCATAGATTTGGATATGTTTCGCATTGTGGATACCTCATATTGTATCCCAACCATTATATTTCAGTAGGTATCAAGTAATCATTTGGTAACATTAAAAATACGGTAGACTAAACGTATTGAAATTTTATTTTTTGTGTAAATCTTTTGGAGAAGGTAGATTTTTGTATATTTTCTGCGACAAATTGTACCGATCGTGGTACTATGTCAAAGTATTTGGCAGCAGAATTAATTGATTCAAAACTAATTTCTTCCCCAGTCTCTGTATTCACTGATTTAATAGCTCTCTTTCTGTATAATTTACACCTTCCTGTGTTTCCGGATTTACAATTTTGACTCTGTGTAGTAACTCGTAAATTAGAAATCGAATTATCAAGCTTATCACCATTGATGTGATCAACTACATATCCATTTTTGATTATTCCAAAATAACACTCGTAGGTAAATATATGAGATAAATATCTTTTTTTCTTGCCATTAGCAGTAAATCTAAGATAACCAGTATTATCAATACTACCGACTGGTTTTTTCAACCTGCAGTTTCTAATCACACCTTCTCGAGATGCTTCATAATTAGTGATGATTGGATGTGACACAAACTCATTTTGTTCCATTTATATATATAATATTTATTTGTCTAAATCATTGTTTTTTGAAAATCTAGCCAGATAATCTTCTTCGGTCTTTATAGGAGAGTCAGCGTTATATTTTTTATCGTAATATCGTTTCAACTCTCTGTACTTTTTACCACCGCATTGCGCACACAGTTGAGTCTTTCCTCGCACTCCAGCACTACCCACAATACACGGTTTTGGTCCTAGACTCCCATTTCTGACGCATTGCATATGATAACTACAGTATTCATTCACGCATGTTCTGTTACACGGAGACGTATAACCGATTTTTAACCAGTGGCAGTGATTTGGTTGAATCATATACAAAAGATTAATATTCAATTAAATATATATTTGCCCTAATTATAATATGGAAGAATTATCCGTGACTGAACCCTACGCAACCAGATTCGATCTTGACAGACTACCCGAGTATAAATTTAGTATTTCGATGCAAGATCTAGCTTTAACGAATGCGGATATAACTAAACGTATTCGTGAGGCCAAGAAGGAATTTCGTGACCATGATGCAGTTCATGCATGGTCAACATTCAGAGTTGAAAATGTTTCTAATACGATGAATGACAAACGAGGAAGAGTAATCATTAACCACCTTGATAATCAAAAATATTTTATTTTAATAAAATTTATCGTACATACGGAAGAAGATATTTGGATTATTCGTGACAAGCGCGATCCCGTCCGCGTGCAGTCAGGAAATAATATCTTCTTGAGTAATAAATCTAAACCAGGAATACTAACTGGTATAGATAAACCGTATTATGAGAAATCGTACCCTGTAACTGCGGTTGTCTATGGAATATTTCCGCTGAATAATAAACCTGATGTTGCGGATCTCAAACCGATGAAATTGTCATCCTTGACAGCATCAACGAGGATAAACTGCGTGGCTGAGCGAGTTACAGAACACTTTACAAACGCGATACGTGGTAATGGTTTAACTGATTTAAGACGTAAAAAAATAAATACATGGGCAGAGTCGGTTAAAGATACCGGAGCGTCTATCAGCGACGTTGCTGAGCTAGAGAAGAAATTGAGATTTTCAATAGCAGTAAAAACGTTAACCGGAGAGATTTTGTACAAACCGAAATATATAAAAAATGGAACTCCGATAGATATTATTGATCATAACGCACACGCATGGACTGCTGCAGTAACAATATTTCCACGAGATACAACGGTTAAATTTTATGACGGTGATATCTTTGATTTTATCAAGAATATTAGTAAAACCGATCATGTTTCTGTTTGGTTATTTCAGAGTTCGGAATATAATCATTATGATCAATTTGTACGACCTAATGGTGATATTTATCGTACAGAATCTCTCCATGAGGAAATGGAACATCTTGCGCAACGCCTTTGGCGTGAATATACCCCTGATGATGTCATAGTTAGACAATTATTGAATAACTGTTTTACTGTTCCGTCAGTCGCTGCTCATTTCGCTCAAGAGAAAAATTCGTGGAAAACGACACGATCGGAATTTCTTGAAGATGTCAAGAAAAGTTGTATAGAATATGGGCATGGTGGATTATGGAACACCAAATACGATTACAATGATGTTATCTCGGTTGATATGATAGCGTGTTATCCTGGGAGTTTTCTTGGATATGGAGCATGTTCTAAATACTTTAAGAGATTCGGACATCCTACACATGATATGACCAGGGTTGCAATAAACGGACCCTTACCAGATTTTGACTTAACAGGATTTGCTCACGTAGAATCATTCGAGTTTAGAGAAGATCTCCATGCGATTACTTATATTTGGTTCGGAAGACATTTTTCAGAGCGATGTTGGGTTCCGATAGTACTATTGCGATATATGCTTGATGCTGGATTTTTAATATCGTTGAGAGTAACTGAAGCGATTATATCGTATAGTTCACAAAAGCAAGTTTGGTTGCCAGAACCGGACAGATTTAGTGTCGATGATGCCAGGAAAGAATTCCCTGATATTGATGAAGATCATATCATTAAAATAAATAAATGCAGGAACGAGCATGATGAAAACTTGTAAAAGATCTCGGCAGAAAAATAATCGGTAAGTTTACTCAAGGAGGATCACATGATCATAAACGAACGTGTACAAGATTGATTATGGACGATGCTGAACTAGATTTTATAATCGCTGGTACAACGGAGAAAAATATATTTATAAACAGATGTAATGCTTATTTATCAGATGGAACAAAACTAGGTACCATTGTGAGCTATCTTGATGGCGAGTCAACGCAGTTTACTCATTTAAGATCTTCGATGTTAGCTTATGTTTCGATAAATCTATTGTCGATGATAAATAAATTTCCTCGTCACGCTGTCAGAGTCGCTACGGATTCATTTTATGTACACAAAAAATATAAAGATTTATTCCAACTCGGTAATGGTGAATGGGGGACGTGGAGGATAAAACAAGAAAATATACTTAGTTATTCTGAATCTGCCGATGTTAAAATTGTGGAGACATATTACAGAAATAATAATCAAATATCAAAGTCATCTGCACCATCTGTGTATGATCCTGTATCTAGACATAAAACCGTTTATCTTAATGGGTGTGGTGGTTCAGGTAAAACAACTCGTGCGATTAACTTATTTATAAATAATACCTCAGATATAATTGTTTTGACACCTACACATAAACTTTCTAGAGAAATAAAACAACGAGGAGTAAAATCGTGTACATATCACAGTTTCTTTAGATGGTGCGGAGATACATGGACTCCATCGCGGATGGGTGAAAAATATATACCTAAAATTATTATATGGGACGAGATATGCACGGTGTCGTTAGAAACACTAAAAACATTTCTTGAATGGTTATTGACAAAGAATACTGCTGTGATTATGTGTGGCGATCATGGTCAACCACCACCCTTTGTTGGACAGTCTCCACATGAATGGTTGAAAACATTTGTAGATTATTACGAAGAAATAAATGATGATCGTAGAGCTATTGATGAACCGCTAAAAGAACTTAAAAGATTAATCAGATTACAGCCAGATCAAATACAATGCGAGATTCTGCGTAAAGTAATTGCAGAAACTTCTATGAATGATTTTTGGATTTTATGGAGACCTGCTGATTTGATAGTCGCGAGTAGAAAGATAGTTCGTGATGAACTACAAAAGAAATTATTTACGTTACATAAAGAAAAGTTTCCGGATCTACATGTACCTTTGTGTTATCGCCCATCAGATACTCGACGACAAAATATTGAAGTTGAAATACCAGGTGTCTTGGTTTCACCAAGGGTACAGAATCTTGTTTTGAATGATATCGTGTTGGTTGCTGTTGATATTGTTGAGAGCGCGTTGAACATGGATAAATCACCATGGACGTTAGGATACGCTATAACAATTCACTCGTCGCAGGGATTAACTATAACTGATACTAGAATCTGGATTGTAGATGATCGTATTGAATGGTCGAATTTAGTCTATCTCGCCGTATCTCGAGTCAGGAGAATATCGCAACTGCGTAGGGTTATTGTAGATTACGTAATAACTGAAGAAATCACTAACAATATCGATATCAATAAAAAATTAATCAGCTATAAACAGTGTGACAAAAAAAATAAACGTGATTTTGATCTTGATACTGAATTTATTATAACATTAAGACAACAACAGAATAATCATTGCGCAAGTTGCAACTGTAATATGTCATGGCAGTGTTTTAATCCAAGACAATTTACCGTAGACAGAATTAATAGTGATCTCGGTCATACACGTGATAATGTGATGTTGACCTGTCTTGAATGTAATCGACATAGAGGTTCTGGACGTTTACAAAATTGAGCTTGGTGGTAATTGCGTATCCTCAGGAATTATTTGCAATTGTTCACGTACAAATCCACGTTGAGTGGCTGTAGAATCTAGTCTGTATATTGGAGGTCTACCAGTGGATCTTACCACGCTAGAAATTTTATGTGTAGTCACGCTCCAGATAGGATCGGTTGCTCTTTTTTTACCACCTTCAAGTTCGCCAGGTTCATATAAATATCTAACTGTAACATTACCTAATACTGGTTGAGAGAAAGATTCACGTCGTTGTCCGTAGCCATTGCTACGGGGTATATATTTTGTTTTTTGATCGCATTAGAAGGTTTCATGGAAGTTGCATGAGTAATTTCATTATTCAACGCAGCTATCACACTCGGTAATCTTGCAACCCATTCACGAGATCTATCCTTGAGGTCAGTAGATATTTCCTTTGCATACTGGTATCCAAATAACCGCTCAGCAAGTGTTCTATTAAATCGTTCAACGATTGCCTGATCACGATGAATTTCAGTATGTCCTCATCTGATTTTAACGTTATGTTTCTTCATCAACGATAATACTGCACCAAGAAATTCTTTGCCAGGATCAACCTGTAATAACTGTGGCCATCACAAAGGTCCTCGCTGATAAATTCGTTCAAACGCAGATGCAACTTCAGATGCTGTCTTTGTTGATAATGGCTCCGCTTCTTTATATCTACTCGCAATGTCAACGACAGTTAACGCGTATCTATACGTGTATTGACGTCTACGTGTTTTAATGGTATCGTGTGGTAAAAACAGTATATCCGCTTGATGAACTTCATTAGGAACGCTAACATCAAAATGCGCATACTGAATTCTTTTCGGTGGACTTAGGAAGATTTGCCATATTGCCTGTCGTGCTAACCATGATGCAGCAACATCACGTGAAACTTTTGCTGCTTCGGCGAGTTTACTAATCGCTGCTTTACCTCTCCAATACCCTCTCGGGAATAATAAACAGATTCCATTATGATAGTTATATAATTTAATTGCCAGCCCCTAGCACTAGTTTGCCTTTCATAGCAGTTTTTACTAGAAAGCTAGCGAGAGATTCTCTGAGAGATTTATTAGGTATAGAATTTAATGCGTGAATCAATTTCACATCTGCGAGATGTCGTTGTTGCAAATCTTTACTTTTATGCGCGACATCATGAACGTGACACGCTTGATCAATCTTATTTACTGGATACTCTCCTGGTTTTGGTTGATCTTGGTTATCGAGTCTGATATCGAGACGAGTTCCTGGACCACAATAATTATATCCGGGTAATTGTTTCTCACCGGGGTATTTAGCCCATGGAGTTCCTGGTAATTTTCCTAACGAAGCAGCAATATCACCCCCACCTGTCTTTGTTGGAATAAATTTATATTTCTTGGTGCCACATTTCACACACTTACCTGTAAGTGCACGTCTTTTATTTTTTGTTGTTATTGTCGTTAATTCAGTAGTAGGTGTAGATGTTCTGCATCGAACACAATATAGACTCATATTATTAATTATATGGATATAATTGACTTTTCTGCGACACGAAAACAAGAACCAGTAAAACACCATCCAGCGCTTCCGAATTCTATCAGAATGATTATAATAGGCCCATCTGGAAGTGGAAAGACGCAATTATTGCTCAATCTAATAATGAGATGGCTCAAGTGGAACAAACTGTATTTAGTAGCACCATCTGTAGATGATCAACGATGCTATGAAGTACTTAAGGACTTTAATAAAAATGCAAAACTACTGGACGAAGACGGAAATGATATTATTGATTTTATAACCGATATTGATAAAGCTCCATCTGTAGATGACCTAGATGGATTCATTAATAATCTCGTAGTGTACGATGATGTGATGCTGGACAAACAATCAAATCCAGCTAGAATATTTTCTCGAGGTAGACATAAAAACACGAATGTGATTTATGTTACCCAGAGACATACACAAATTCCAAAAGTAATCAGAGACAACTGCAATATTTTGGTTGTGTTTAATGGCGTAGATAATTATACTCTACAGAATATTTATTATATTTGGTGTTCAGGCGACATGGACATGATTAAATTTAAAAACTTCTTTCCAAAAGCACAAGCTGTTCCGTTTGGATTTATAACAATAAATCTACATGATCCAAGATCTAGATATCGAATAGGTCTTGATAAAATCTTTGGTTAATTATAGCAGCAGAGAGGGTGGACGACATACGCGTAGTGACCAGATTGTGAAAAAATCAGAAAAAATCTGGTCAATTAGAGAAGTTTTTACTGTTAAAGCAAAAACTTTTTTTTCAGCCTTCGTAGGAACCCTTAAATTTCAAAAATAAGGTCTCTAAAAAGTTTTAGGGTCCACCCTCTCTGCTGCTACAAGTTTCTTGATTGCAATCAAGGTGCAGATCATTCAATAATCAGGATTTAATAGAAACGAAATTAGTATTAAATTTAAAAATAACAAGTTTTATTTAATTTAATATGAGTATGCACATACATGACCTGTATGACTTTTACCATAAGCGGTGTAATTTGCAAATCAAATCCGTATGTAAACGATGAAAACAAAGAAGCCTAATTAGATAGATAGATAGATAGATAGATAGATAGATAGATAGATAGATAGATAGATAGAGAAAATAAGATATGTCATAACTTTGCAATATTTTAATTACCATTTCATTTACCTACTTAAACATAGAAAATCTCCAATAATGCTCGTAGATTTATCAAATTGTTCTTATTTCGCGCATACACAATTAATACAAGAAACATAAATTGTTCTTTCAAAAAAAGTAAGTAATGCCCGTGTCTGCCTCTCTCTCTCTCTCTCTCTCTAACAGAAAATGAACCAGTCGCTGGAGCGCATGCGTGTCCACAAGCCCTTAAAAGCTTGTTTGTATTCACAGCCCCATTTTTATGCTGATTCTAGTATTTAAATATTTTCTTCAGTTTTGTAACGTGTTTTCTTCTCTGGTATTTCCTAAGTTGTTGTTTTTTTTGCCGACACCCGTCTCATCTAGATAGTTACGTATGCAAAAAGGTGCAAGAACACATAATGCAAGAAAATTTTCGGCCAGTGAGCTTTTATATGATAATTAGCGTCTCTTCCCGAAAGTTACTTTGGATTTGGGTGGATTGCAGGTCTTTAATGTTTCAAGTTCAGCTGATCTGATTAATCTAAATGTTTGTAAGAATGCGATGATTTTAACGAAGCTAAATATTTTATATTATTCCTTGAAATCAATAGCATTTAAAAAAAAAAAAAAAAGAAAGAGACGCAATAGAAAATTATTACTAATGATTTAAGTTGGTATGACTCAATTACGCAATGAAAAAATGGAACACAATACAAGTAAAATAAATTAGGCAATTAAAAAATGGAACTCAACGGAAATAAAGACTAAATGGAAATTATTTTTTGTTTCTAATTTTTTTTAATTTAAAAAAATCAAAAGAAGTTTTTAGTCATCAGATGTGTACATATCTGTTTGTATGGCAAAATGGGAAATAGAATTCATTTTCAAAACTTACGCAAATAATTGTATGAAACTTGTGCATTTGAATACTGATTAAAACATATCAAGCAGTCGTCAAGCATGGTTCAAATCAGTTTTTAGAATTTTCTCCACAGGAAAACGCAACATAAATATATTAAAACTTCTTAACTTAAATACGTATTTCTTAATGCATGTTGGAACTAGATCATAAGATAGTTCCATTGCGTTTGCCAATTTCCATTGCTCATCAGACCGGTCACTGTCATATAGCAGCAGGCAGGGTGAACAGACCACTTTGTACGAGACCTTATTTTACAAAAATAAAGGTTCCTACAGAGGCTGAAAAATAAGGTCAATAACGCTAAACCGAACCTCCTAACTTTTATTATTACCGTATAGTTTGAAAAACGAATAATAAATTGTTTGGGTTAGCTCATTTTTGTTATTTTATTTTTGACTTTTTTGTTTTTTATGTTATAGTGCGTTTAGTTTACTCGCCGGGTCACTCAATTTTTGTCGTTCACCCTGCCTGCTGCTGTAAATTAAATAGTCAGTATAAATATTATTAATATGGTTGTCATCGGAGAACCTCATTCAGCTAGATTAGCACGAGAGCGACTAGAAGCAATTAGAAAATATTTACCTGTTCGTGATGCTGTCAAGCAACAATTACAAGAACGACAAGAATCTCATGTTGAATTTGAAGAGGATACAAAACAATTATTTAAACCAATTACAGAGACAACTAAACCTCTTCTTCCTGTTTTAGAGAAAACTGCTGAGGCAACTGAAAAAATAGCGGAGAGAACAAAACAGACAAAAAGACTTTTACGTGGACTTCCAGCTGATATAGCTGCTGCTCAACCAATATCAACGGCGCAAAAACAAAAAATTCTCTCAATGAGCAATGTTGAGCTACTTGATAAATTTACTGAGAAATTCACTGAGACAATTAGTAACATTAAAAACTTTGAAGATTTATCTTATTTTGCTGCTATGAATTTTGGTCGGAGGGATAAATTCTTAAAGCCTGATCATCAAAATATCATTAAATCCCGTGAACAATGGCAAAGAGTAATATACCGCATACGTGCTAACGTTGAGCAAATTAAATCAGATGATATAGTATACAGAGATTATAATAGGAGTTTTAATCATTTCGTTGATTTAACAAAGAAAGAAGCAAGACAAGAAAGAGAAGCAGCAAGAGAACAGAAAGAACGAGAAAGAGAAGCAGCAAAAGAACAGAAAGAACTAGAAAGAGAAGCAGCAAGAGAACAGAAAGAACGAGAAAGAGAAGAAGCAAGAGAACGGAAAGAACGAGAAAGAGAAGAAGCAAGAGAACGGAAAGAACGAGAAAAAGAAGCAGCAAAAGAACAGAAAAAACGAGAAAAAGAAGCAGCAAAAGAACAGAAAGAACGAGAAAAAGAAGCAGCAAAAGAACAGAAAGAACGAGAAAAAGAAGCAGCAAAAGAACAGAAAGAAAGAGAAGAAGCAAAACAGGGAGAAGCAGAAAGACCAAAACGAAAATTTTAAAAAAAAACACAAGCTGCCCCTCCCCCTGAAACATTGGGATTACCACCACCACTATCACAACAACCATCATTATCATTACCACCGCCATTACAACCAACACCAGAGGAAGCAGCAAAAAAAATACAAGAAAAAAAAGGATCAAAATATTGGTCGCCAGCCTCACGGAAAATTCTGGAAGAACAACAATCATCTCCATCACCACCTCCTCCACCACAAAAACAGGATCCACAATTATTATTATCACCGTCTATGTTAGAAATGGAGAAGGAATCAGAAAAAGATTCAGATAGAGAGATCAAAATTCAAAAATTAATTGACCGTGCTGAATCCATTAAAAAAAATATAGATGAAATGGGAAAGGGGGGGAAGAATATATACCCCACGTTACTGATGTCTTATGTTGATTCATTAAGCAACATTGTATACAAGTTAGGTGAATTAGGATTAAAATATTCTGAAATCAATAAAATTATTCCAAAATCTTATTACAATGTTAGTGGAAGAGGTCTCTCTACTGGAGGTGATTTTACTCTATGCCCTAATAACGTTATCTCTGATGTTGATCGACTAGAAATCCTCATCGGGGGAAAACGAGCTGGTAATAATTCTCCAGAAATAATTAATGAAGCGGCTGATATTTGCAGACGGTTATTTACTGGCGGTATCATGGACGTTGATGTTTATCAGTCTCTTATTAATGAAATTGCCGATGATTACTACAATGACTAAGTACGTAATTAAATACAATTACTATAATAAAATGATCGTACATAGTACTCAACGTGGACCAACTATGGTCAGGGTAATAAATTCACGATTACCAGTATACAAAACAACCTACGGAGATGGACTAGGTGATGTTGTTCAGGGTCTATTTAGAAGGATAGCCCTAAAAGCAATACCGATCGCAAAGCAACTGGGAATGAAAGCTATTGATGTTGTTCGTGAAAAAGGTATTGGTGCTATGGGTAATCTCGCTGGTAAAGCATTTTCAGCGATCAAAGATAGACTAACACGATTAATACGACGAAAACCTCAACCTGTAAAATTACCTAGTACTGAAGTAATGCCTGCAAATGTCAGTAAAATAATAAATCAAGTTGCTAATCAAAAACTAGCAGAGTTGGTTGATGTACCAATGTCAGAAAAAGAAAAAAATATAACCGCTAGTCTGATAGCAGGAAGTGGTCTCACTTCCCGAAGTGGTCTTCGTTTTAGACGATAATAATTATAATAAAGATGTTCAAGCGTATATCTGATCCAGCATTTGACATGGACGCACCAGTATTTAAAGATGAGTCTGTGCGTGATTATCAATATTATTCTTATGACGCTCGAATTCCAGATCAGCGTGGGAGAATTGAACTACAAGTTCAGGATACAAGTAGGTATTTCTTACCCGCTGAGGCTTTTATTGAAGTAGAAGGTGAAATTTTAAATAACGCTGCTCCTGCAGCACCAGTAGCATATGGAGCTAATATTATTGTTGGTTTTGTTAATAATGGTATTATGGCGTTATTTGATAGCGCTACGTATATGATTGACGGAAAAAATATTGAATCAATTCAGAAAGACGTCGACGTCGCCACAACGATATTGGGTCTTGCTAGATACAGCGATGATTATTCAAGATCGGCTGGCCCATCAATGATGTTTGCAAAGGATACAACTGATTTTCCAGAAAGTAGAAACGTTAATGTAGGTGATGTGAGAGCTGCAGGAGGAGCTGCAGATGCACCTGCAGTATTATCGATGAATGCAAATTTTAATTTAGGATTTGCAGTACGTAAATCAATGTTAAAAGGTGACAGGAGAGCATTTTCATGTGCAATTCCACTTTCACATATATTTGGATTCTGTAGAAATGTCAGGAAAGCCATCTTTGGAGCTAAGCATACAGTTGTACTTGTACGAAAAGCCACTGATAATGATGCAATCTGGCGACCTGGTGCAGTTGATGCTGGTAGAGTAATTCTTACGAAGCTTTCATTGTGGATGCCGGTGATGACTCCATCAATATCTGAAGAAGATCGTCTACTCTCTTTTATGAATCAAGGTGGTAAATCAGCGTTGTCATGGTTAACGATGACCACAGATGCTACCCAGAGTAATATTAATGGTTTATTTACATGGCAAATAGCTTCTCAGCAAGGTGTTTCTGCACCGCGACATATATTTATTGTGCTTCAAAATGCTGCACGAGTAAACGATCAAGATGAAAGTATAATGATATTTGACAAACTTGGTGTTTCCGAGATTTCTTTAAGGATAAATGGACATCAAGAACCATCCGAGAATATATTGTTGAGTTTCGATCAAAATCATGTAGCACGTGCATATCATCGATTAATGACGTTCATGGGACGTGATCAAAATAATGATACTGGTTTACAAATATCACAGTTAGATTTTACAACTTTATATCCGATTTATTACTTTTCGTTAGAACATTTAGATTTAACCAGACAGTCAGTAGTTGATATACATTTTCGAGCTCATGTTAATAGAGATATTGGAGCTGTTGCCAATTACAGAACAATAGCTGTTATCCTCAGCGATAAATCAATGTTACTTGAAGGTGTTGGTGGACGAATGAGAGTTGTTGATGCTCCAGCTGAAAATATGTAACACGTAATTAGATCGTTTATGAATATTATAATGTCATATAATCACGTTAGTGTTAGTCTGACTCCTGGTCAGATT
>JAECUM010067156.1:0-10610 GCA_016617855.1 Megalonaias nervosa
ATATAAATATACACCAGACAGAACGGAAAGTGCTACCCCTGGATTCTATAGAAGAATGCTTGATAATAGTAGGCAGAATTAATATTTAATACAAATAATACTATCATACAGGTTAGAGAATTTTTAATTTGTACTCTACGGAGAGTAGAGTTCTGTCTACGGAGAGTAGAGTTTACCCGCGGACCTGGGTTCGAATCTCCGTAGAGTACGAATTTAAAATTAAAATTTGATATACACATAATCTTTCAAAATTGTAAATGAGAAAGAGACAGGAATATGCAGATTTTTTATCTCTTATCCAGACCTATAGTTCAGCAGAGCAGTTTATGTTTGCGTTACTAATTATTCCATTTTTCTCAAGGACCATGGGGTATGGCGATCCTTTCGTTTTGGGCACTGGATGATTTACTGGCAGATACAATCATACTTTCAACCACTGTCACCTCTCTCATCAGCACAATTCCAGTTTTCTAATATAAGCGTTGTATAGGGAAAGCATTTTCTTTTCCCCACCCCTGCACAATATCTGTGTATATCTCTTATTGTAGGTTCGACAGTGATGTGATGTGATTATGATTTTTAACGTAGCTTTAACAATTTTTCAGTCAAATCGCTACGATGTCTGCAGTGTGGCAGTTTATAGTGATGTCTAGCACTGGGGCATCATGCCGCAGACATGTAGCATGATGTCCCACCCAGTCACATTATCCTGACACCAGGCCGACCAGTCCCAACACTAACCTCTTAATGCTGAGCGCCAAGCGAGGCAGCTGTTAGTACCATTTTTGTAAGTCTTTGGTATGACTCGACCGGGGATCGAACCCACGATCTCCCGCATCCGAGGCGGACGCTCTAACCACTAGGCCACCGGAGCGGTATTAGGTTCGACAGATTGTGTTGTAACGTCTCAAATCACGAAATGTGCAGCAGTAATTTACGCAATATTTTCTCCGTGGAGAACACTGCGTGCACAGGGATGTTCTAAAGTGCCTGACTCGCGATCGAATTGGTGTGAGTTTGAATCCTACAGTCAGATCAGCCTGAGCTGGTCTGTGGTGTGTCCTTGAGCAAGGGCAGTTTGCTGCCTTTGCATTGGTACTAAATAACATTGTCTTGTTGTACAGAAAAACACCCAACACGAAACACCTCCTCGTAGGAACATCCGGAGGAAATATGTTCACGACATTGTGAGTGATCAAAACGAATTTTATACAGACTGTTGCGAAATTAATATATGTGCTAGCATTGATCGCGAGCTTGTAAATGTCACAATGTTTGTGTTTATGCTCCTTTTGGGTTCAACATTTTAAAAGTATAGCGATAGACAGTTTTTAAAGTAGTCATTTGACAGACTTTTTAATGTAGAAGCCGCAAAATGCTGTCATGAAAATATAAATTACCATATTCATCGGAACAAAGGATTTTGCATTTACTCTGCACTCGTTGTCTGACATATTAATAAATATTCACACGTGTTTCTCAATGTTATGTCATTATCTTGAGAACTAGACGGACAGTTCACACATTTGCAGTATTCAAATGGCAATCTGATTAAAAGCATACCTCCTCTGTCCGACGTGAAAATTTGACGGCGATCGCTTGGGGGTCATGTTCTGGTGACCTATATTATTACCATAATGATATCGTTTATCAGCAAGTCAGATGAAGTCTTATACCTAAAGTTTAAATCTACGCTTTGACCACACAAGATCAATGTCAGAATATGTTTCTTCTCTAATGTTTAAATGCAATTATTTGTAAGTTTTCTCAGGTGATAATGTCCTGGAACGGATAGTCAAAATAATTTGTTTTTCATTCTTGGAATAGTAAACAGTTTTATGCAAAAAATTCATAAAGACAACAACAAAAACAAAAACCAACAGATCAAGAACACAACTTTGCATATCCATTTCTTTTCTGTAGAATATTTTCGTGTTCTACGTGAATGATCGTGCTTTCTAGCGTGGAACCTCAATACAGTGTAGGTCTGTCCTACCAAACCTGGCCGTTATCCTGTCTCGTGGACTAATTTTACCATCTGCTGCTAGTACAGTGCACACAAACGCATCGAGCTCTCCATCATCACTTGAACATTCCATAATAATCAAATTAAATATTAATTACGACATATTTACATAATAAAGCGAGCTTTGATTGACATTAAATGTCCTAAAACTTGCGGTTTCGCACTGATCGACCTAGATACATGTCCGGTTTATTTCTTGCAATTTCGAGTCGGAAGTCTGTTAACGCAATTGTTATTTATTCTGCTAACAATAATATTATCATTATTATTCTGAAAGGTAAATCAACTAGAGATCAAAGCTGAACAGAGGACTATTGTATTTCGTCTTTTATAATTATTTATAATTATTTAACCAACTAAATTACTAGTATGGATAAGATTGGACTTTATTTTTAAAACTGTTTTTATACACTCATTGCCATATCTGATTCAACCACTGTTCTTTCAAAGCAAAACTGTGTTGAAACGTCTTTTAAAGTTTACGCTGAAGTTTACGCAGTAGCATATCATATGTGCTGTAGTAAAAATTTAAGCCCAATGGGCACAAGCAAAAATGTCAAGATGAAGTACAAAGTAATTTCTAGAAAACGTTACAAAGTTTAAAATATCTGTAGATAGGAAACATGCAAACATAAACTTCCAGTATACTATGTATACCAAGTATCTGAGAGATACCTCGAACGGTCTTCAGGTTATGCTCCAGAATCGAGAGGTTGACAGATAAAAGAACGATGAAAATGCTGGAATTAACTGGTTTCCGTATGCGATAAAAACGTCGTGTCCATGTGCTATGACTACATGTTTAAAGCAATGTCCGAAAATACTTTAAAGGTCAGTGTAACTGTAATTGTTTATTGGAACCCGTAGCGACCTCAGATGGGGAGGAGCCTAAGAACTATTACCCTCTTGCAGATGGTTAAAAGTATAGTGAATTTCCACGAGGAGATTTAGGAGGAGGTCGAATCGTGGACAGAAGCAGACTATCTTCATATATCAAAGAAAAAGTGTGGGGACAAAATTTAAATTTAAAGTTGCAAAGTGTCACGAGTATTCTTCAGGTTTACCAAAGACGTTATGTTTAATGTCAAGTTGTTGTGTTCTTTGCCCTGAGGTAAAACCTTTAGTAATCTGTAATTAAAAATATAATACATATTTTATGTTGGAAGCTGAAAGCTTGCGTTTTCATATCATTATTGCAAAAGAAACATTTTTTTTTTATTTCTTTATTTATTTTTTTTTAAATCTGAATAAAGTAAAATAAAATCTTCCATATTGATACACCTAATATTTTGCGTCTTTTTCTGTACACGATTATAGTGAACACACCATACATTATTTGGATGGTGGTATGTATAAGAACAAAAATCGAGACTTTTAGCATTCACGCTGTTACGTAAATAGTAATAAAGATGTTATCACAGACTAATATATGTGACATTTTGCACACGCAAGAAAGAAAATACCAGGAGCACTTGAGAAGACCTAATTATAACCAGATCTAGATTATATTGTAGATACCGCAAAACCGAATTAGCCTCGTGACACTGTGACTTACTCGTACCGTGTACTTTGCATAGTCTTTGCATGTGTAATCACATATTAATTGTTATTTTCGTACTAAAAGAAAAAGTTAGTAATATGCAGAATTTGAATTTCAGCAACTCGGTTTTATTTCTGTACATGAAACTGCATTCCTAAAGCCTATTCCCGTTCAACCCTGTGTATTTATAGTTTCATGTATACAGCAATTACCTACTAGATACTTTAAACATAAACTAAAATGAGTATATAAAACCAGCCTACTTGCAAAGACCAATTTTGTCAGGCTTTATGAATGACTCTGCCAAGGAGAAGACAAATAATGTAATCCTTGACTGGCATTTTATTGTTTCGGTGCAAACCCCAACATAGATGCTTTTAATCTTGCAAGCCCCATTAAAGAAGAGACTACAATTTTGAAAATCAATTTAGCTAACTCTGACATGCACAAATTAGATCTAGAATGTGGGTCTGACCCATGAGGGTGGCGACAGGATTACGGTTGTAAACGACGGGTCGTGGAGCTGGAAGGAAGAAAACAGTACATAAATGGAAAATCTGTGTTGGACAATGAAAGGCAGATTGAGAATTTGATAATAAAAAAATGATCAACAAACTGAATGTTTTATGAGTGCATGCTGTTGTGATTAATTTTGAGTTGCTACTACACATGCAGCGTCTGCAGCGTCTATTTCAATCGCTTGCATTATATATATATATATATATATATACATATATATATATATATATATATATATATATATATATATATATATATATATATATAACTCTTTTATATATATCACTTACTTTTACTCTATATAAAGGTCATCAGGCTTTATACTATTTGATAAAAATCTGAATAATTATCTAGGTGGAATCTAGGTATATATGCTGCTCTTAGAAAAGAAACAAAAAATCAAGAAAAATAATGTTATAATTGTTACGTGTTGCAAGTACTGTATCATGAGCGTCTCGAGCCACGTGATATTTATTTTTGTAAACGTGCGTTAATACGAGTATGTTAATGAGAGCAATGAGGTGAACAGGCGACTCTTAAGTATGCAAGTTCTCCGGGTGAGAAACTAGAAACATAAAAGCATTTGATATTGTTAATGTATTATCATATTTAATCGATGGATGTCATATGAAAATAACAATAAATAATTGACATCTTTTATGCTGAAAATATTTTAACTTTTATCAGTTTTAATTTAGAAAAAGGTGTATAGTAGGCAACGGTACGATAAAATACAAAGTTCTAACAAAGTATGTAATGATTGTGAGGAGATTGATAATTCCTGACGTTCTTGGAAGTCTGTATTTTCTATCCTGGAAATATAGCACGCGTTGGTATTACCGTTACTAATGATACGCTATATGGAAATTTTGCCAAATAGGAAGAGGACTGATGAATGAATCACTCTGGTAAACGCAGGAATTGTCATTTGTTCCAAGGCGTGTTATCAAAGTTGAAGAGACCTTAAGGTGCTTTATGAATGAATTGTGTTATACATCTGTTGCTGCTGTTGTTGTTGTTGTTTGATTTTGTAACAACTCAGGAACTGTAAAAGATAACATAGGTGTCGTTTTTTAAAAGTATTTCCTAGCGTGTGGACGCCATGACTCAGTCGACTGGACTGAGACAACCAAACTGAGATAAGAAAAGTAAGGTTAGCAAAACAGATTTCTCAATGGCATGGTTGAGAAATGACCATCATTTTCACACACTAATCCATTTCATGATTTGATAGAAGCACTTCCTCGCAACATGTTAATCGAACGATTATTTGAAGTATTCGCCAATCGATTATGGTTCTCCGTACATGTTTTTTTAATTTTATTTTCAATCGTCTGTAATTGCATTGCTACAATACTAATGTAGAAGCTTCTTGAATGAAATATCAATCCATTAAGCTTGCCATTCAATCTTTTGCCAGTGAAATCTTTTACAAGCTTTTCTATTCGCGATGGGCTTGTGTACCTACATTGTATTTGTATACCGATAGAGCAAAAATATCCTGTCTGAATTGCAACATGAACTGTTGCCATCAGAAAGGTTATAATATTGATAAAAATGCCGATGTACCTACTTTTGTATTGGCTTCGCAATAGTGTATACATGTTTTAAAGTAATTCTGAAACTGAAGAAATATTCCTTACGTATCAAAGATGTTATAATCAAATGTTAGCATTTGGCTATTTTCATATCATGACATATACAATCCAGATACTCTGATATAAGTCTAATAACCAAAGGCCATACGGTTGATATTGTTCACGGGATAATATGAATAATGTATGAAAATTGGACTGTAATTAAATTTAATCACACACCATAGCCACATATATTTAGATATTCTTTGAGAAACAGGTTTTATTTACCTAAATAATTTGGTATTTTTTTTTAAAGCTGTGGGGTCTATGTTTTTCATCTTTTTTTCACTCCCATTAATAGAGTGCCAGGAACGTGCATGTCCAAATCACCTTTAAACAGTGAGGATATTGACTTGATAACATTTTGTGGACCTAAGTACACAATTTTACAACAATACAAACAAACACAAAATTATAATGTATATCCTTGAATTGAAAGCATGAAGCAATGCGAATGAAGTGATCACAACCTGGAATTTCATTTACTGAGCAACATTACGGGTAATTAACATTAGTTTGTTTGCGTTTTCCTATGATTTTATGATCTAGAGAGTGTAAGATTCCGTTCTGACATCCCATAAAAGAGTCTAATATTCCTTTCTGATATCATATAAAAGAATATAATATTCTCTGATATTCCAGTAAAGAGTGTAATATTCCTTTCGGACATCCCATAAAAGTGTGCAATATTCCTTTCGGATATTATATAAAAGTGTAATATTCCTTCGTTATATCCCATTAAAGAGTCTAATATTCCTTTCTGATATCATATAAAAGAACATAATATTCTCTGATATTCCGTTAAAGAGTGTAATATTCCTTTCGGACATTCCATAAAAGTGTGTAACATTCGTTTCTGATATCCCATAAAAGTGTGTAATATTCGTTTCTGATATTCCATAGAAGAGTGTAATATTCCTTTTTAATAACCCGTAAAAGTGTGTAATGTTTCTGTCTGATATCCCATTAATATTGAAAAATATAAATTTGTAGGATCATATGAATAGTTATGGCCGTCCTAGTCATGAACTATGTTGTAGCAAACTTTACATGCTTAGTTTGCTTGTATTCTTGTAATAATGCGTGTTCCTTATCAACCGATTATACAGGTAGATATGCTCAGAAGGCATTGCCCCTCAAATTTATATTTTCAAGTGCATTTTGCGCCATTTCTTGTTGTTTTCGTCTTGCTCGATTATGTTAGATTTCAGCAATGCGGACAATCAAAGCCACGTCGACACTCTAAACGAGTAGTCAAGGTACGCACTTGCATACCTCTGTATGTATGTATGTATGTATGTAGTTTAGTAACACATCAGCACAATCCTGGCTATATGGTACTAAGTAAGTTTAGGTATTTCATACTATCGTACAAACCAAAAACAATGTCGAAAAAGGGTTAAATTTCTTATGATGCCATAAAGAAACTGGGTAGGGGGTGGGTTATATAAACCACATTTGGAGTCCAAGACCTTCACGGCTGGAACATACTAATGAAACACATTCAATGGTAACAGATTGCTGACATTAGATGCCTCTTACGTCAAAGCGGAGCACATAGAGCTTATGATCCATCTCTGAACCCACAACGGTTTGGGGGATGGGTAGGTTGGTCATAGTACAAACGCACTTGTTGACACACAATGTATTTTACAGACACACAATGTATTTTACAGTAATATTATGATATATCTGATGTGTGAGTTGAATATTTCATCATCGTATAATTCATTATATTCATTAATTATCTCCTGAGCGACTGCTAATTGTAGTTTCTGAACGTTCTGTACTCTCTTTGAGAGGCTATTACAAAACAGAATAATGGGTAGTTAGCATTAAAGATCTTTTCAAAAAATGTTATCCCTCATTAACTGACATTTTCTCATGCATGTTTTCTTCTTTCTATGTTCCTGTTTTGTTTCTTTCTCCGGCAATAATCGATATATACATGCTCAGAACAACGACGTTTAAAATATAAAAATATCTAAGTGCGACGTTTCTCTTCGTAACAGTAATAGTGATTTAATTTAAATTGCAATATGTTCCATATAAAGTAGACATTACTATATCAGGCTCCTTAGCTGTTTATGAAAGTCGTAAATGAGTCACTCGATTGATTCAAATATGTTTTTCATTAAAATTTAGATGTAGGTGATAATTGTGTATGATATGGGCCTTTTTGTTTACAGTAGTTATACATATAAAATATAGAAAAGACAGGAATGAGGTACTTCCAACCCTATCATATGCAAGCGTTGTTCACAAAACCCGCAGAGTTGATGCTTCCATTATAGCTGAACACTTTCGTCCTCTAATTAAATTCTTTATGCTGCGAATCTTGGTGGACAAGTTAGCTTACTGGATGTGAAGGTCAAAGTGGTATGCCACTTAAATACAACGTTTGGAAACAACTTTTCTTTTAAGAACTGGGACACAGTAATTGGTCTGGGGGTGAATTCATTATGTAACGTAGTACTATGATTTATAGCTGAAATAGATGAAAATTTATACACATTTGTTATCCAAAATTTTTAAATTAAAGGTGCTTGTTTTAGTGCAAATGCAAATTATAAAAGTAAAATAGGGTGGCTGTATTGTTAGTATACAGTGATTGCGATTAGTGTTTTATTTTGTGGTTTATCTAATAGAAGGGTCCAATGGAACATTTTCACAATCTTTCCACTGCAATTGCAAAAGTTTAGCAAAGTTTGCGTTGATTTCACTTTTGTTCCATATTAGAGCCTTCTTATAACAATCTGCAAGGTAAATTTGTGAAAGAAGGTGGCTATGAAGTCCACACAAATAAAGCAAAATGATAACACAAAAGCATTAGTGTTTTAAAGAAGCATGAAGACTCCGGTATATAGTGATTTCAGTTCATGTGCAGTGATAACAATTCATCTTTCTGGCTTGGCTGCAAGACCAGGCTACGTGCGATGGCATTATCACCATTATCACATACTCTTGTCTCCCCAACACCACCACCACCACCACCACCTCTTTACTCTTCTAAGGAACAATTGCACTTATATTCAATTGAAGCAAATATTTCATGCGTATTGCCACGAATTAAAGTTACTAAATCTCACTAAAGGTCATGTTACACAAGACGTTCTAGAAATTTCGTAACGTAACGAAGTGAAATTTCTCTATGCAACAAAGACTGATACTAAATAAGGTCTTATAAACACTGGTATGCAAAACATACACGTGTAACGATTTAATTGTTTATCTTTCAGGGACCCATACTTTTTGTGCCAAGTGAATGTTTATTTAGAAACAAATCTACATTCCCCATCAACATATACATGAGATAACAATTTAGTTTGGCTCTCTGGCTAACAAAGCTTGCTTGCTTACATTTATTTTGGGTACATTTTCGTGAAAATAAAATTACCGAAACACGTTCTGAAATTATATACTCCGCGGATTAACGCGGACAAATGTTTGTGTGTGAGTGTGTGCGCGGATCTGTCGATGTCAACGAAAAAGGTATGTGTTTTAATTGCAGGAAGAATCAATCGAACTTTCATAAAAAGGAACGAGCACAAGTACCAAACAAAATGTCAACTTATTTGAGACTACGAGTCACAAGCGGTGTTTCTCTCCTGGAATTCATAGTATATGCTATATATAAATGCATCGATGATATTTCTATATTCGAACTGTTTTTTCATTTACTACAAAATCGTGAAATACATCGTTCAGGGCACAAGGGAGTTTTAATATTAATCTTGAATTGCATCGTTCTTCAATATGCATGCAATCTTATTTTACCTCCGTGACAGAAAAGTAAGACAGCGGAGAAAACAACGTGGTTGAATAGTACCAGTATTAATAGAATTACGGGAATACAATTCCGTTATGCATGTAATATTTTACGAAATAAGAACTGAAATAAGCTAGTGTATAGTTTTGTTATCTATCTATCTATCTATCTATCTATCTATCTATCTATCTATCTATCTATGTCTCTGTCTCTTATGCGTGAAAGACGTTTTAGTTGTGCTAGAACAATAAGACTTGATCATTGGGAGATTTATGAGCATAACTCTGGGTTAAAATTCAGTGCAGACTGGATTTCAAAATTTGTTTGGAAGAATTCCAGTTGATTAGGCAATCAAAGGAATATTAGTTAAGGACTTCCAGACTCCAGGATGTTTAATCCAGTTGATGAGAGAACCTTAGCAATATTAAACAAGGACTTTCATTTGATAAAGCAATCATTGCAATAGCAAATAAGGATTTCCAGACACCATGAGCTTTAAGCGATTTAATGAGGGAATCTTAAAGATGTTAAACAAAGACTTCCAGTTGATGCAGCAATCACAGAGACAGCAAATAAGGCCTTCCGGAAACTAGGAGGAGTAAGCAAGTTGATGAAACAATCTCGAATATTCCCGAAACTAAACAAAAGCTGTGCATTAATGAATTCCACTTCTCAGATACGTTCCAAAGATAAAACCAAATAGGCCCTAAACTGTTAAATAATTTGGACAGTAAGAGTTTTTTTTAAAGCAATTGTTTCTAACTAAAATGAAAAAATAAAATAAAAACAAAATGTAATTAATGATTAGTCGACATCGTGCTCTTTAAGAAATTCATAATAGAGTCATATTATAAGCAACGCACGTATACACGAATATGTCTTGCGTGTTCTGATTCAAGGAATGTGACGGAGTTTGACAATTAGTAGACATTTATTTACATTTCTGCCAATCAGCCGTTACAATATTCGCAGGAGATTCTCACAAGAGGCCTCAGTTTTATATCTATCTATCTATCTATCTATCTATCTATCTATCTATCTATATATATATATATATATATATATATATATATATATATATATATATATATATATATATATAGAAGAGAGAGAGAGAGA
>JAECUM010067157.1:0-12495 GCA_016617855.1 Megalonaias nervosa
TGCACAAGCAAGTTTTCTAAAGGATCTTAATTTTGGCCGTCAGTATCCTTTTCTTTGCTAAGAACTTGGTATACTTTGATACCGCAATTTTTTCCCGTCCATTATTAGTGTAAGTGCTTGTTTTATTATCAATGAATAAGGAACTCGTGTATCATAACATATCAATTTAAACAAGGAAGGAATTTTTCCTTTACGTTCATCTTTATACTAGTTAAATAAATGAGCTTATTTTAAGATAATATAACACTGTTATATTTTCACCGTGTTTATAACATCATGTTTCTAATTTGATATTAACTAGTTTTGTGTTTATATGACCTAATAAAATTAAAATTTAGGCCATAAGAAAACTTCAAACTACACAGGTATTTGATTGTAAGATTTAGCCTATTTTTTCATCCAAAATATACCTTTGAAATTTTTAGTAATTATTTCACATGAACTTATTTTCCCTCTTCTCAAATTTAATTTAAAGTTTTATATATTCTTATATATATATATATATATATATATATATATATATATATATATATATATGTTTATTTATTTATATTGTATGTGTACGTTTTGCACATGATTGCAGATTATTAAAGCTCATTTTGTAAACAATATATTACATGGCTAACATTTGTCCATAAATATAGACTAAACTTTAAAGATCATATTTGCAAACATGTGTACTTGGATTAGAGTTCAGGACATTATTATTCCACTCTCTAATTCATGGTCTACCTGATGTTTATAAGGTTGATTTGCTAAAATGTAAGTAAGCACACCTGACCTTGTTTGCAGCTTATTGGAAATTTCGGTTAAGATGACAGAGTATTTTATGAAAATGCTGAATGCGACATAGGTCAAGTGGGGATCGATATAAATTTATTTGCATCATAATTATTCATTCATGTTTTAACTTCGCCCAGTGGAATCAGTCTTTTAGTTGTGTTCAGGTTTAAATAGAGAGCACTAATTTATTTAAATCAATCATTGGAATTAAAAAGTGCTCATTGATACTTTAGACGAAACCACTATTTTAGGATTATTGTGAATTCATTCAAAGACATTGTGGGTTATATCTTTGTGATACATCATGACTGTTACCACATTGTCACATTTCAGGCTATTTGTATATCAACACATTCAAGAAATGATTTCATTCGGGACACTATAATTTTGAACTTGTGATAGACCTTTTAGGACTATTTAGCACTTAATTCGCAATAAAGTAAGTTCCTGTTTTAAATTTGCACTTTGTATTCTGTCGAAACGTGTTTTGATGCATTTTACTAAACGTGTTGGTTTTCGCTTGTTTCTGTTGCGTGGTTTAAGACCACAGAGTCGTAATAATATTATCGTATGAAATTAATGTCAGTTTCACCACGTTGATATAATTACATGTACACAGAAATGAAGACGGCATGTCTTTTCTTGACAAAGTTATTACTTTGTGTTAAGATTTTGAAGTCTTGTACATCAGCAGCGATGTCAAACTGGAAATATTATTTCAAAATACATTTATATTTGTAAAAATTGTCCGGGATTTAGTAAGATTAAATGTCTCGCCACGATAATAGACAGCGTACAGCTTTTCTAGGAACCCTTGTTTAAATATCTTACCACTGGTCGCAGAAAAAAAAAGAAAAAAAAACGTGTTTGGAAGTAAACTTTACATTCAGTGTATTTTATACTATCTTTAGTAGTATTTCTGAAGTACCCATGTTTCATTTTACAGATATAATATGGGCGCCGTTTGTGACAAAAATCTTGTTGGGCACATTTATAACTTTCGCTTGTTTGATATGTGGAGTCTTTGTCTGGAAATTGCGAAAACGGTAATGATTGTCTGTAGTTCCGTTTATGGAAAATACACTTACACTCATGTATGTATGTATGTATGTATGTATGTATGTATGTATGTATGTATGTATGTTTCCATGTATGTATGTATGCATGTATGTATGTATGTATGTATGCATGTATATATGTTTGCATGTATGTATGCATGTGTGCTTGTTAGACTCAAATTCAATGCAAGCCAATTAAACTGATTATTGAGTAAGTTCTTTTGATATATTTCAACAAATATTTCCTTGTTAATTTAAGTGCACTTGCATTACTAAAATTTACAGTGACGTTTAAAGAAACCGTTAGTTCGAAACTTATCTCAGTCTGAAGAACCATGTATGGTCTATCTTGTATGCTTTTATGGATTTTCGTTTTCAAATACACACAGTCGTAACTTAGTGCGAGTTTACATTACATTTGTCGCTGCAGATATGTATTGGCCCCAAATAATCAACACTTAGTTAATAGCCTGATTAGAATGAGCATTCCAATAAAATGCTTGATAGGAAATCTGAGAAAATTAAAGGAGATGAGGTAACAAATTTAACGAAGTGTTCCAAGGTCAAATTTCCGTTTATTTACTGTTCTTTTCATTATTTTATGATTGAAGAAGTTAATTTAAAAGAAAAGAAACATGCATCGCGTTATTTTTTTGCAGTATACTCGTGACAAGAATTTGCCATCGAATTATAAAGCAAGCTTGAGAATATTAGTTTGGTTATTTTCGTTGCAGTTGTTTTAAAGAAAACAGTAAAAACAATACTGCTAAAGAGGTCGATCCACAAGATAACTGACCCAGGAATGAACAGGGATTATGAAATAGCGCCTATCAATATGGATCCAACTATTTAACTACTGGACAATAGGAGAAATTAGCACTGGAGGGTTCCGTACAGTTATCGACCAAACTATTGCTTCGGAAAGCTTAAGTTTAGACTGGAGATCATGTTCAATCAATCGAAAAAGGCATCCAGAGAACCTGGTTGAAACTTTTCCACCGTCAGATGAAGATGCATACCTTCATCCAATATGAAATAATTTTTGTTTATATGACGTTTCGGCAGTGCAGGAGAAAAGATGAGTTAAAATTAGCTCCAATTGTATTATTCATTGATGATGTGTGATATGAAATGCAATGCTCTGCGGTATGACTTCATTTATTACAGTCCGGAATAGACAGCATTTTCTTGATTAATTTATATCATTTTTCATTCATTCTTATCAACATCTCGAACACTCTCCCCCTTATAGGATATCCGCTTTTTCAGTGTTAGAATGTTAACACCGTCATGGTTAAACCATAGATACATAATGTAATGAATTTTACTTGTTAACATAGTTTTTTTTTATAGGACAGTCTCTATTTTTGGCCATTTCGAGATTCACGTCCAATAAAAGATAATTACGGATACAATTTAAGACGTTTAAAGGAATAATAACAAGCTCCAACTCTGGATCTTTTTCGACTGTAAGATTGTCTAAAAAATTATAGATAGAGAATATATTACTATGTGTATTGATTTTGATTTTTTCGATGCTATTTTCCGATACATTTGCACTCTAAACTAGATCCTTTCTTTCACTTGAATTTGATAAATCCTATACATTCAGTTTTTATCTTTTTCAATTATGCCTTTTATTCTTCATAATTATAAAATAAAAGGATTCTGGAAACAGCTTTTATTGATTAGTCATAGTTTCATCACAGCTTTAAAATTTTAAACGTTTAGGCAAATACATTAGACTGAGTAATGGTATACTTACGTTTATATCTTATTCCAATACAGATTGTCATATACAAAATTTGGAGTTAAATAAAATCTTATAGCCATTCTCAGTTCACTTTCTACTATGCCCCATTATGTTCTACTGAGTGGCATCTAAGTGTTGTGTTGGACTGATGTGGTTATTTCGTGCGAACGTGAGAAAGGGAAGACAAAGGTGCAGATGGGAACAGAGACAGTCAGTCAACATTATATGTGTCTCATGCTGGGGATATATGTGCAAAGAGACAAGCCTCCTTGAACGAAGCAATGAAGAAAAGCATGGGTCGGAAGATATTAGTAAACAACTATACAGTATGGCAATGGAGATGGGTAAAGTCAGCGACAATTTCACGATGTTGAATATATATGAAAATCGACTAAATGAATGTCATATGAGACAACGTGAAAATTGTTACTAATAATTTGAAACCTGATATGTCTTTTTTATTAAAAAAAAGACAATGAGAGTCTTAAATGTAAAATAATACTCTGAAAGATAACATTATGTCAAATGGAGAAGCTTGACGAACATTATCGCCAAAATAATTTTATTTTTTTATGGATTAAGGGCCCTGCGAACGAAACCTGACACGGCTTGAGTCCAAGGTTAAGTCCCTTATATAGGACAATGATGATTTGATTAGCATTATTATTATTGTTATTGTTATTATTATTATTATTATTATTAAGCATATTTTCGCATTTCAAGGAATATTCAGTATATCTATTGCAGAATATACATTTTATTAAACGATGGGAGACATTTATTAAATCAACTTGAGGTTACTAATGTATCGTCAATTTTTTTGTATACAATTCAAGGGGAGTAGCTATTGTATTGAACAATAACTTTCAGTTTACCATGAATAGAGTAAAAGTCGATATAAATGGCAAAAAGATAGTTTTAGATATTTCAACTCAAAATTACTGGTAAACACTTATAAACATTTATGGTCCTAATACTGAGACACCAGAATTCTACACTGACGTGAAGCAGGGTATAGAGGACTTAAAAAAATGAGCATATAATTATTGGAAGAGACTTCAATCTAGTTATAAATCAAGCTCTTGATACATATATCTCACTAAATAACCTTACGGGAAGAGCTGCAGTAACTGATATTTGTGCTGAATATAATCTAAATGATATCTGGCGAGAACTAAATATGAATTCAAAACGATAAACTTGGAGAAAGAATAACACTATCAAGCAGGCAAAGTTGGATTTCTATTTTCAGAAACTCTATTTTCAATGGTAAATGATTCTTATAGAACAGACCATTCTCTAGTCCAACTAACCCTTTCTCTTCGAAAAACAGAAAAACACAGAACATCTTGGAAATTGAACAATTCTCTTTTGAAAGATTTAAAATACGTTCCGCTTGTTAAGGACTCAGCTCAAGAGAGCCAGAACAAATGTGTCTTCCACAGCAAATTTTAGCTTGGAACCAGCTCCTGTTTCTGCGATCAGAGTCTCCATTAATGGCCAATTATGTTTTGAAATGCATTTTTAGAAATAAGAGTGAAAACTATTTCTTATGCTTCGTATAAGAGAAGATAGTAAGCTCAACAGGAAGATCAAATTGCAAATGAGATTACGATCTTAAAAGAGGAAAACAGCATAAATAATCTACATGAATTAGAAAGGAAAAGAGCCATTTAGTGGAAATTCGTGCCAAAATATGGAAGGGCTTAGAGTAAGATCTAGGGCAAAATGAAGATAGAGAAAGGGAAATTCGTGCCAAAATATGGAAGGGGTTAGAACAGGGACGGGCAACATACGGCCCGCGGGCCTGACCCGGCCCGCGACGGGATTTTGACTGGCCCGCGGTCACATCCGGCCGCAATCTCCTACTACTTTCTGTTAGTTATTCTTTTAGTAATCCGGCCCACCAAGAACTTCATTTTCCCATATCCGGCCCGCCGACTAGAGAAGTTGCCCACCACTGGGTTAGAGCAAGATCTAGGGCAAAATGAAGATAGGGAATGGGAAATTCGTGCCAAAATATGGAACGGGTTAGAGTAAGATCTAGGGCAAAATGAAGATAGGGAAAGGGTTTCAAGATATTTCTCATATTTGGAAAATAAAAACTATGCAAGTAAGATGATGCCAAATGTAGGTAAACAGGATGGAACATTTAAACAAAACGAGTTACAATTTTTAATAGAAACTACATTATCTTATGAAAACTATAGTATTTTCACAATGTAGACCCAACTGATCTTGAAGCATCACTGAATTTTATAGACATCCCTAAATTGGATAGTACACAAAATAAATCAATGAATGGCACACTAACAGAAGCAACAGCGTGTCTTAAAAACATGACTAGCAACAAAAGTCCAGGATCACATGGATTTAAAGTCGAGTTCTTTAAAGTCTTTAGGAGAGATATTGGTCAGTATTTTGTAAGAGCAATCAACTTTGCCTATTATAAGAGTGAACTATCTTCAACTAAGAAAGAAGGTGTTCTAATATGTCTCCCTAAAGAAGATAAGCCAAAACATTTTTTTAAGAAACTGGAGACCCATTTCCTTACGTAATGTATTATACAACTCACATCAGCATGCTTTGCAAATAGGCTTAAACCTATACCGCCATTGATTATTAGTAGTGATCAAATAAGGATTATTGTAGGGCAGATACATAGGAGAAAATATCTGTACTCTCTATGGCCTTAAGATTTACTCAAAAAAATGCAAACTAACTGGACTTCTTTTATTAACTGATTTTGAGAAAGCATTTGATTCCGTTGCATGACCTTTTATTGATAAAGTTCTAAATTTTCAAAATTTAACAAGTATTTTCAAGGTTGGATCCTTCTCCTCTATACAAATATCAAGTCTTGTGGCACTGTAAATGGACAATGTTCACCATGGTTTGAAATTAAGAGAATATGTAAACAAGGTGACACCCTCTCCCGTACATTTTCCTTCATGTGCAAACGTATTAGCCCATTTGATTCGGAAAAATCAAAATATCAAAGAATTAAAGTAAGAAACACAGAATATCTAGTTTCACATGACACAGATGACACCGCTCTCACCCTGGAAAGCTCAGAGAAGTCTCTTAATCAAACACACCTAAAGCCAGCTTCAAGAGCTAGATGTATTTTCCATAAGTTTGCATGGGATGGTGGAAAAGATGAAGTAAAACAGAAAGTCTTATGTATAGAGTATTTTCAAGGAAAATGTTTGATATGTTCGCTGAAACTCACTTGAGTGAGAAGACTTTTCCTTTCTAGACAAAAATAGAAAGAAATGGAAAGAAACTGTAACAACTTCCACGCCAAATATAGACATATTTTTCAATTTTGTTATAGATTTTATGACAGAGGTGAGAAATACTTTGAATGCATTCTGGATTGATGAATTTGCAGCATATATTGAATTACATAATAAATTTACTGTAGAGAACTCGGACGATTTTCTTTAAACTCCAATATGGATTAATCCTATTAATAAAGTTGGAAATTTCTAGCGTTATGTATATGCACTTGGGGAAAAAACGAATTTTGTATGTAAACGATTTAGTTAATGAAAATGGTTCATGGTTTAATATAGGTGATTTTTGGTATAAGTTTGAAATGCATTTGATCGTCCTAGAGTTTCAAGGCAAGGTCAAGGCCATTCGGTTTTTTCCCAACAAACTTCATATAAATATTAATTTAGATATATATGGCCCATTTTATACATAAAGCTGTAATTTTCTCATTAAGGAAAAAAGGGGCTGTAAAAGTATACATCTAAAACTAAACGATAATGCATCTATGCCAAAATCAGTATTGAAATAGAATCAAGAATATGAGTTTATAGATTAAAAGTGACTGGAGGGATAACTTTTTCTTGCCTTTTAAAATAACTAAGTGTCTTAAACTGAGATGGTTTCAATCGAAATTAATGTATAGAACTTTACCAACAAATACATTTCTGGACAAAATTGGAAATGTCCCTACAAGGATGTGCTCTTTATGTAATGACTCCTGGGAGATTTTATCTCATCTTTTCGTGAACTTTTCCAAAACCGAGTCATTTACTTACTAGTTTTATTGGCTGGATAAAGAGTACATGTAATCACCTGCAGAATTTTCAAGTTTCAAATAGAGAATTTATTCTTGGCATAATAGACCAAAACAAAAGAGATACTGTGATCAATCTCCTTTTATTGCAGCTGTAATCTTATATCTATAAATGCGGATTTAACAATGAAACACCAAACATTACCCATTTAAAAAAAGAAATGAAGTTCTATTATGTGTCAGAAAAATATTATGCATACATAAATTGTATATTGAAAAAGTCTGATGACAAATGGCAACCTTACAAGCTTCACTTTGAATAATTCATACAGTATTTTCAAATCACACCTACAAATTTTAATTAGCACATATATGTCCATATTTGATATTAAGCATGTGTGTATGACCTCATTTATTTTGTTGTTTCGTATATTAGAAATGAAATATGTAGTAGTGGTATAATATACACTTCTACAAGCTGAGTAATTGCAAAGGTGTTGATGCAGTAAATTGTTAAGGTAATATTTTTCTCCTAATTCATGAATCGGTTTTATTGGGAGAATGATACTAAGAGAAAATAATCATTGAAAACGATAATAAAATGTAAATATTTCAAATGAATAAAGAAAATATCAACTGTATAAAATTTGTAATAAGTGAATGTTGAATCTAGCAGTAACAAGCATATGCTCATGGGCATTGTCACATTTGCTATTCCCCAGATATAGAGTCATGTATAAGCTATAATCTACCTGTAATGCGAATATTACCGGGGCCTTGTGTTTGATCTCTAAAGATTGCCACGGGGTTAGTGTTCAACTCTTACACAAGGTTACCGTGACCAGCCAGAGACCGGAAACTTGAGTTGGCGAAGTCGACCGGTCGCGTTACTTAACAAAGGCTTGCATTTATCGCACCTATATGTTAAAGGTTAGTTCAAGGATCAAAAGGAAGTGCACGGAGTGAACAAGGCGTGTTCGTATCCGTCCCCACGTTGACAGACAGCGAGAGGGACATTGTCCGCTAGGTTTGATTGGATACTTCCACAGCGATATCCAATCAAAAATTGAGATAGAGGTCGTGATTACAATTCAGACCCGAATGATACCTTCCGAACTCGTAATATTAATTCAGTATTCGCCTGAAAGGATTGCAGATCAATAGGGTTTACTCCGAGAAAAGAAGCCACTCGTAATCTGTCAGAACTTAGAAATAGATTCTAAGGAAAAATATTGTACTGTCCTTGTGTTTCCACAGGAAGCTTTTGAGGGGACAGAGAACGTCCGGTTTCATTGGGTCCCGAGTCTTCAAGAGTTGAGGACAGAATTGAGACTGTAGCCGAGACAGTCGAAGCCGATAGGAGTGTAGTCGTGGGAGAGAAAGTGGAGGAGGATGAGAAGGGGTCTATAGAAAGTCGAGGAGGAAGAGGAGAAGGAATTGGGAGAAATAAGAGAGAGATAGGATACAACAGATGAGTAGAAATACAAGGACAGGTGGAAATCAATCTCACACTGCTGATCAAGTGATGCAATAGGATTATTAAAGGGTCGAGCGGAAGGAGTGTAATTGGAAATTTGAGTCATTTGATTATTGAATTGTTATTAAATTGTTATTCATTAAATTTCAACATTTTTGTATATTTAACCATCTAACCGTCAGCACTGGTGACTGGAGGCTCGGAGCTTTACATTCATCTTTCACTAAATTTAACTTCCAACAAAACAGAGCCTGGGTGGGACTTCTATAATAGTTTAAAGAAAATATTGGGAGCACCCCACCCCAACCATATACTTCGTCACACACACACACACACACACACACACACACACACACACACACACATATATATATATATATATATATATATATATATATATATCCTCATATGAATGTAATTCTCTCTCTCTCTCTCTCTCTCTCTCTCTCTCTCTCTCATAGTCAATATTAAATTCTGTATTAGGTTTAGAATTAGAATATAATACTATGTACTAGTGTTAATCATCATTCCCTTTAAAGTCATGTACACTCATACTGAATTGTGAGGTACTCAGTAGGATGGTTCCCAGACATATGGCTACCTATATACGGGGAATAATAAACATACCCCCAAAACTATGATCGTGACATTTTGTCCTGTGACTTTTTAGCTTAAACCTCTTTCATAACTGTAAAAATCAGAAATGTGAATTTTTGTCGTGTGACTCTTTGTCCGTGACATTTGTCTTGACTTTCTGTCCCACAACCATTCAAAGTTACATTCTGAGAAGCTGTTCATGCCATAGACCAGGGCATTTGTATGAAGAATGTTACTAATATACTCTTTTTTTTTTCACAATGGCCAGCCGGGATGGTGTTGAGCATCATTATTATATTTTAGCACCGATTTTTCAAAAGAAACAGTAACTTCTGAATGAAAATATTTTCTTCTTTGTGGAAAAATAATTTTTTGAATGGAATATTGACTGAGAAACATAATGTAATTAAGATGCGATATTTTCAAGCAAAATTGGTTTATAGCGGTATAAAACGAAACCATTACAAGTTGTATTATCCCCCTTAGTCATTCAACGCAGAGCACAGAATATACGTCTATCGCAGGAGCGCAAATCTATGTCATGTTTACGAAAGCTGTATCACTGCTTTCTTGTTTTAAAATAAAGTACTTTCTATGAAATAAATATGTTTCTTACATGTAAACACAAGAGTTAAATATGAGCCATAACTTTCAATCAATGTTACCCATAGTTTTGTATCACCAACATGGAAAACGGCATGGATAATTAAAGAATATGCATAATGTGAGCAACTAAAACTATAAGAAGAACAAAAATCCTCCACCAGCTAAAAAGACCCCCCCCCCCCATCAAATGGGGGAAATATATAAACTAGAGCAAAATCACCCAGTATAATTTATTTACATGTAAACATGATAAAGGAATTATGTCTTGACTACATTTTAGAAATAGAATATATGATTGGTAAACTATAATCAAAATATGTAAAAATACTAAATCATAATCTGCCTCGACTTACAGTTTAATAATTTAATTACCATATAAAAACAATAACAGAATACTAAAACTCCACTAATTACAAATACAATTGCTGAGTTAATATTAAGCAGCTAGCATGAGAAAGATACCTAATCAGAACACACCAATTAAATAGAAACATTTATGCTGTCCTCACTAGTAATCAGTTGATTTCAAGGAATACATTTTTTAAAATGAAATTCTTAGTGTGATTTACAGTATAAACACCATAAGTTATAACAGTAACTACAATAACACGTACCGACTGAAACAAATGATCATTTACCAGCATGTATACAGATAAAATAAAAAATATCTTTCAGATCAATACTTCCTACTGACGTTCAATATCAAATCATCATTTCTGTCTGATATGCTAGTTCTGCAACAATAATCTACCGTGTCCTGAATTTGGTGTAAAATTCTTTCTTAGTTATCTCTTTCTGCCATGTCTTCAAATCAATGAGCCCCCATGTCCCATGCCATGCAGTCTTTCCGGATATACAGTAGTACGACTCATTCATTGAATTATTGAAAATTACAAACTAGCGCGCTGGTTTACATTCTATGCGTGCTACTTTCCTCAAATTAGGAGTCTTACAGGCAATATGAACAAAACTAGCACGCTGGGACTCCCCCCAACCCCTCCCCCTCCAAAACATACCGCGCTAGAAAAGTAAAGAGCTGTCACCTCTTCGAAATATTTCCTATTTTACGTTCATGTCAGTAAGCTTGCAGTATATGGGAATTACTTTGTCCATCTGTGTGTGGGGGTTAATTTGCCTTCATTGTCTATGCTGAAACTCCTATACAGCTTCACTATTAAACGTTAAACTTGCACTATTGATCCACATGGCAAGGCGCCCGCAACAATTTTTTTTTTCCGGGGGAGTGGGTGTGTGTGCAAAAAAACGTAGTGGTCAACCATTAAGTTTTATGGATGTAGGCCAAAATATCTTTAGAGCTGAAAAGGGGGGATAGGGGCAAGTGCCTACTGCAGTCGCCCATGCAACATGAAAATAGTGTTTACCATAATCATAAACATATATGTGGGTTCATCTTTTTAGTAATTTATTGTACGAGAGAGAGAGAGAGAGAGAGAGAGAGAGAGAGAGAGAGAGAGAGAGAGAGAGAGATGATATAAAGTTCCAATCGATAACACTTTGGAATGACACCCACCCAAACGATCCAAATACGCAAGAAATTTACTTGCTTTTCCACTGCTCTAAAACTGCTTTAGTTTCAGGAGAATACATTACTATGTATTTCAACTCTTTCATCCCATGGCCGACAGCAGTAGATACTCTTTTATTGTCACAAAAATTAATGTGAAAGCATAAACATCCACTTTACGCTTTATGCCCCTTAGATTACCAGTTTGATTTGTCACATGCCCATATTACAGAGCGACAAGCTCTATTTTTAGATGAGGGCAGCCTTACGTACGTATGATCCATCTTCACTAGTGAAAGTTCCGATATGTTTACCGTATCTGCAACTTAGCGGATCGAGTAGATATCTTAGTGCTTTCTCCTAGCGACATCTATTGAATTTCATCAATAGCCTTAGTATGCAATGCCAGCTAGCCAATAGCGTTTAACAGCGGTGCACTGTACATCGGCCAAAAATGGTAGAGGCAACTGACTTCAAAAGGATACTTTGTAAGTTTAACATCAAAAGTATGACTACGTACCTAAGAGAAGTAATTACAGGTGTATTTGAGTGAAAGGTATATGTACAAACACGGACCGGCAGTGGAAATTGCTTATTTATGAGTCCATTCAAGTTGTGTGCTCCCCTTGTCTGGATCATGTATGAACAGTGTTCAAATTTGAA
>JAECUM010067158.1:0-11777 GCA_016617855.1 Megalonaias nervosa
GTAGCCAGATGTAAGGATGTAGTTAATTAAACTGATAAACAATCAACTTAACAGTAGGAGTGTATTTATTTCCAGAAAACACTTACAAGTCCCATATTCCTGAATCGAGCATTACAGCAATCTCAACAAAGTAGACTTGCCCTTTGGTTATCTGTGAATAGACAACGAAACATTCACTTTGCATTAATCCAGCCTTCTGTTGGTCTAAGCGATTAAAGCGTCCGCCTCGGATGCGGGAGTTCGCTGCATGATGTTACAGTGCTTGACATCACTATAAGCTGCCACATTGCAGAAATCGTAACGATATTACTGGAACATTGTTAAAACTACCTTAACAATGCAAATCACACACATATTGTTCTGGCGTTTAAGATGTATACACTTTAAGATAAATGTTTCTTTGTTGTACTTATAATTTAGAATGCTTTGTAGTAATTGTGTCCATAGTAATTTGCATGTGATATAGTATATTCTTTCAAAATAAGGTGTTTTATGAATACGGATGTAATGTTTAAGAATATTAAAGCAGTATAATATAACGGAACCACATTCAACTGTCAAGTGAATTTGGCATTCCCATGCGGGGTTACCTTGCCATTTGTATATATAAAAATATCATTATATCCACTAAAACTGTTCTCACCTCTATTATGAAAAGTTGCTCCTTTTTTGGAAAATAACATGGAATTTGGGAGAGGAAAATCCTTTTGCTCATTAGGAAAACGGCGGAGTAGGCTTTTAACTTCTTGTTCTACGTTTTCTTCAATAGCGATAATCGCTTCTGCAAGATGAGATGATCTTTATTGTGAACGAAGACAGTAAAGTGAAATGAATTTTATATTCCTTTATTTTATGATTGAGTTATGTTCAAATAAAACAAAATCATGTACGGATATAGACAAAGTTCCCTCGTTAGAGGAACAAATGCATGCTTACACTGATGTTTCCTTAAGTTCTCTTGATTTTGTTTCTAATTCAAATCAGGAGAAGAATTCCAACAGGAAAATTTTGCAAACAATATGTATAAACTGAACTTCATACCTTGTATATCTGTAGCTGTGTTCCGAAAATATTGTTACTATCGTTACCATGCAATTAACATGCCAAAAATGTATGCAAAGTTTATGCTTCAAATATTATAAAGTTTACCAACCTTTATGTGTGACTGAAATTTCTCTTTGGACATTTGCTTGATCACGTAGAACATATAGTGTGCTTAGATCTGGAACATTAAACAAGTCTCTCGATGCAATGTCAGTCCTTGCTGGTTGGAGATCGTAATTTCTTTCTTCTATTTGCATATTTCCGTTCTAGATCAAGGTGAAGAAATATATATATTTAATGGTATCAATTAGTTAGGTTTGCCCCCGTCTCAAGTTTCTGATTCGCCCTTATATCGTCATTTTAAACATTAGTAGTGGTGGAACCAAGGACTATTATTAGCTTATCTTAAGTGGTGACTGTAATAATAGGTTTACATGCTATACTGTTTGAAGAAAAGATCAAGAAGAGGTTTGATTCGATATTGATGCTAGATGTGCGTCCTTTTAGAGTATGTGTTTAACGGCCTTAATGGGGGAATATATACTCTTCATTTGAATTAAACCGAGGAAAGAAATAGTGTCAATCATCTGTTGAATTAACCTTCAGCCCCCTTTTGGTAAATGCAGTGTCGCAAGATAGCAGTCGTTATCACTAGGAGATTGTATTATATCCTAATAAAAGCGCACAAAAGTTGGACCACCGGTTTCACTAAACTCTATATTTAGCTATCAGTACAGATCAAGTTCACACTGCTTATAGTTTTCCAACAAGCCAATCTCTAGGTAATACACTGTCATTAAGTAAGCCCAATAGTGCAAGCGAAATAAGGCTGCAATTCAAATCTCGACAAAATAAAGTCAGATGTCACTCTGATTTTGACTGTCTAAAATCTCCTAAAAACATCATTTAAAACGTTTAATAAGTGAGAGTTATCTTTCTATAAAAAACATCCAGCTTTTATATAATAAAAGTTATGTCTAATAGCCCTAAACGTTTGTGCTACATATTAGTTGAGATAACTACATGAAATATGGTATGTTTTGTTGATGTTTGCCTAACAATATAGTACTAACTTTGAGAATCACAATATAAGTCTTTTAAACTTATAGTACGCGTACTCTGATTTTGAACACACTTTTATAAAAGAGTTGAATTCTTAAGGTAACAAATTTGTATAGGCAGTATTAACTTGTGTTTATATAGTTATTAAAGCTGGCATCCCGCAAAAGTCAGACGTATGTGTATTGTTCTTATTAATCTTTATTAATGTCCTGTCATTTACTACCAATGTATCCAACACGGACTTGTTTGCAGATAACACACTATTACACATCCTTCTATGCCACCCAAGGAAAGCCAAAATAAGATAATACAAATATTGAACTAAAGTGTAAAAAATAGCAATAATGTCTGAATATCGGAATAAGACTAGCTGTGTGCAGAGAATCATAGACATCGTTTCATGAGGACTAGAAACATCTTGATTTAGATTTGCAGTATTTTATCATGTTTTTAATCAAGTTAACAATTTTCTTTAACTGGGTGCCCATGCTAAAAAAGTATGTTAATCACTTCTGTTCAATATAGCACAGCTGGTCAAACTTTCGAAAACAGGCTCAATTATCAGAATCGTAATGTGTAAAGCATATATTCTACACTGCAAGAGAATTATCTTAGTATCTGGAAAAATATGCAAGACTGAAAGCCTAAATTCCGTTCTTGAGGTCTTCTGTCACATAGCCTTACTTTGATTAGATTTCTAGTGTAAGAAAAATGACATGCAAGTAATCAGAAAGGTGGAATGAAAAGCGGCGGGACACTTTTATTAAGCCGACCTAGACGAAACAGCGTCCATTAGATAAAAATAAGACTCGGTTGAATATTGGTGATCAGCTTAGGCGCTGGAATATCCATTGAAGGTCGAACTTGGGCTGAAGACAAGCCGACATAGCGCGGTGTTAGCCTCTTATGTTTACGAAGGTGACGGTATCAAATGTTGTGTGCCAGCCTACACCTGAAATCGGTTGACCAACGTTTATTGCCAATCAGCATCGGAATAATTCCTACACATGTGGAAAATAGGAGAGAATCTCTGTTCTCAGGAGAAATTGCCTTGCTCAAAATGTGATGAAACCTATATATTATCTGGTTTTATTTTAACCCAACAATATTTAGAACCATTATGCTTCTAGACTCAGTATTATTCTGATGGTTTGGCATATTCGACATTTTGCATTGGGGCTCAAGGTATTTTAATGATTAATATCGATCAAAAGAGACAAAAAGAAGACAACAACAATATGATTCTTAAGTCGAAATAAATTTGTTTTATAAATTATTATCAGAGCCAAAAACCTTGTTTTGACGTTTGACAAAATCTTGCAATGGAATGCAACGATTCAAGTCATATGTCATAAAGTCAATTCATGTCTGTGATTCTTTAGCAAGATAAGTTCGTGTCTTGGAAATAACGAGCTTGCACAGTCATTCTATGAATGACATTGAAATGTTTTCAGAAAGTTAACGAACATGTCTGATAAAGCTTAACTTATGAAAAACATGTTTCCAGCAGCGTGGTCCCACTAAATCCCATGGAAATACCTCATGCTAAGAGGAACGCAGAACTCTTAATTTGATATAAATTTCAGTCAATCACCTTTTTATTCCAAATCAATAAAGAACTCTTCAAGATATGTTTTCAATATTCTGAGTCACTAAATTCGAACTGAATCGCAAAGAAAATTAGAAAAGTACAAATTCAAATGCATTTAATTATCAAAAAATTCAATAGAGGAAGAGTGCATTCTGTTTGTTTTGACAAATACATTTCAACTTAATGTACCTTTCTCAAAACTTCCACTTAGTATTTAATAAATAAGCAGATTTTAAACTTATTACTACTTATATACGTAAATAACTGAGAAGAAAAATTTAAATGAGTACAGTTCTTGCATCAGAAAAAAATGACTTGCATGGATCCTGCTTAGCTTTCCAAAAAATCATCCTTAGAAGTATAAAACTTTAAGGCATGCAAACGTACTGCTAGACACGTGGAACATGCTTATATAATAACCAACCAGGGAAGAAAACAAACTGATTAAACTATAGAGGTATATCAGATCTTGGAAACACAAACACTACAGCTACAACGCTAGAGGTGCGGCTAAGTAGCGTACTTTACTTAAGACCGGATAGAATGACAAGGAAAAGAAAAAGTCTCTAATGCAATTTCATCAACATACTAGATATAATATAACTTGCACGCAATTCATGATTGTTTACTCAGGTAAATATTCCTTCACTAAATATTATTATTATTATTATTATTATTATTATTATTATTATTATTATTATTATTGATATTACTTATTCAATGACTCCTATACAACCTTCTCATAACACGTTCTCTATAGCAGTAATCTAAGTAGTCATCATTGGACATATGACAAAATAGGAAACTCAATTGATACGCAGACAAGACCATTCAAGAGAGGAACTCTCTCTATCAATGTACTAAACATAAATCTAATATACGAAATTGGCCTACTCGTACTATCACTTAATACACTTTGATAAATCAACATCACCTACATCTAGGCCTGTTTGGTAAGTAGGATATGTGAAACAGGTGTCAATTCTCGATCAGACATGGTCCTATAAAGCCACGTGCCTTTCAACAAAGGCAGCTCAGTAAAACCTAAGCCGCCAAAAATTTCAAGATATTGAATATCGTTATACATTTAAATAATCTAAGTTATAAAAGTTAAGTAAGCCTACTTATACATGTATCTTATATCACCGTCATAAATTAATTTAATCTACTACTATAGTATTCTCACACCATTCTATTTATTTGTACCGCTTATCCCAGAGGTCATCAAGGATATAACAAAATGCACAAAACGTAGTCATTCGTCATTTTATTCATTGATTTATAAGTTCTAACCTGATTGTCTCCAGGAACTCCCAAACACTGTCAACTTGTTGGAGTTTCTTATCAAAACGAAGCTTCTTCAGCAAGACGGTTGCCATATTGTTTGAGACAATTTATGGTTTAAAACAAAATATGTTATGTAGTTTACGGTCTTTGAAAATGTCAATATTTGTTTAATTTAGCATTCACGTCTCTTGAGCATAACTACACAAGAGCTCCTCCTATTTAGTTTGAACAATTTGTTTTAGAAATATTGAAAGTAGACATAGTAAATATTGGACGAAGACGACACGGTTATAGCCGAAATAGACAAATCTAGTAACAAGAAATGGACAGCGAGCAGACTGACTGCTTGTTTAGATCGTGAGTTTCTGTTATCGTTGCAACAACACTAATTCGACAGTGTTACGGACCGCATGGCAATAAGCAGATTAGAAAATATAAATCGATGAAATAAATGACTAAATTTTGTGCATTTTTTATATCAGTGATGCGTTTTGTTTCTAAAATGGTAGGAGGGTGCAAACAAATGGGAGTGTATGCTAATACTATAGTCGTAGTGTTTTATAAACAAATCAACGTTGTTGTTGTTCGGGGTTTAACGCCATTTCTCAGCTCAAGATAGTCTATAAATGGCTGCCAGTATAACTGGTGGAGGAATAAGCCGGGGACGCCCAGGAAGACCATTGACCCATGGGAAGATACTGGGAAGGTCTCTCACGGCGGTAAAGGCTAACGATTTAGACCAGTCAGCCACCAAGGGCACCAACTAGCAAACAAAGGTGACTGCTACCAGTGTAAATTATCGCACAGAGAGACTGATCAACAAGCCCAGTACCTAATACATATAATACATGAATAATTATACAGATTATTTTAGGATAATTACATTCACAAGATGTATATAATTGAATGGTATATATATATGCAAAGATAATGATTTAATGGATCTCTATTTTGATGATTAAACATCGCTTTCTTTCGCAAAAGTTAATCCAATGCTGAAACAATTTAACCTGTATAGAAAACGAATCTTCAAGTCAGGTAAGAAGAACATACATTGGCAATCTTTAATAAATATGATGAATGTTTAATTGGCTAATAAAACCGTCAGCTTACACAATGCACAAGCAGTTCACGGTAAGATTTACTTATGAAAACTGGTATAATATTCCTGCAAATGACCAGTTCCAGGAGACGCTGTTCATTTGACAACTTATGAAAACTTGAGCGATACAAAGACAGTTTGACACCAATATAAGTATTTTCAAATTATTCTTAATAAGTAGAAACAAAGCGAATTATTATATACAGATAAATTTTATAGAAATATTTATCAAATGAAAACCAGACAAAACACAGTTCTATGAAGGAGTGGAATTTTGTAACGTAAATGTCAAGGAAAATACCTGTGAATGAATATGTTATGATCTCTCCACTTACATAGCTTACAATGCGTTCTTGGCGGAAAGACTCTTATGATCAGGATGTAGAAATATTTTCAGGCACAGAAACCAGAAAAGTGGGTAGATATTTTAGGAAACTTTGTTTTTGGGTACAATAGAACATATCACCGACTTATTTACAACTGTCCAAATTAAAAACGATATATCAGGTAACAGGTCAAAAGTATAGATTAATCTATTTGACTTCTTACATAACATTTGCACACAGAGCATCAAACACCTCCCAGATATCTATCATGACTTGATAATTTCTTCACAATAATGAATACTAATATTATTTGCAACAGTTTAAGTACCTTAACCTTAAGTACCTGAAACAACGGCTATTCCCACACCCGCGTCGCCACGTTGGCATTATATTAGTAATCGCGTCAGAGACCCATGTCTGACGTTCCGATAGCGAAAAAGCAATTAACAAAAACCAAATTCTGGTTTATGTAGGGTGCCTTGGCTGTCCTCAATGCTCAATGACTATCTGCTTTTTATACTCTAGGGATGAAATGCTACTATCCTCCTGCTCACGGCATAACATTTCTAGAAACTGTCCATTTCACACTCGAAAGATAAAGGAATAAACGCATAAATTAGACCTCTATTCACAACATTAATCTGGTGGAGCGAACTTCTACCTTGGATTCCTGCTTGACAGGTCGTGAGCCTTCAAGGAGCCTTTCAAAGCATTCATACGCATGCTTGTTGGCGGGTTTATGAAAGACCGCGGCATTACCGAAAGAAAATATATTATGGAAAGTCACACTTGCTGTGATATTATTTCGTCTTGGCGACATACCCAATCGATATATTAGAATTTGATATGCGCAATACAAAGAATCCCTCACTCCTCCAGATCAGTTACTTGTTCATGTACCATAGTCTCTACGGAACTATAATGTCACTATACTCAAACAAGATGCACCAGGTTTTTACTTGATAAGTGTCTGCGAAAATGAAACTTTCATAATGGTAGAAGCTGAACTGGGGCACTCTTTATACCAAAGGTACAGGTTTGCTGTATACACTGTTAATGGTATTGATAATACGCTGACAACTTTGAATGTGTGCACCGGTGAGGAAGATGTTTAGATGTTTTAACATTCATTACCCCTATCGAGATTGCCCATGAAAATAGTGCATTGGCCTGCAAGCTGATTTCCATAGCTGGAAATTATATCAGCCGTCGAGTGGCAATGAAAACCGAATAGTCTGAATAAACCACGTCTTTGCGGAAACAACGCTCAAAACTATCTACGATCTTACATCCAAGGCGCTACAGGAAGACTACAAATACACAACCGGAAACTCAATATGAGTTGCATTGCATGAGCATGTAGTGCAGTTGCAATTGATGTGGTCACAAACTAATTAATGGCCCGCTGAGAAGCATAAGCATGCAATGAGTTTATGAAACTTCTAAATCGAAAATCAATAAACACCTGTGTGATGTTGATCTTAGCGGAACCAAGACCAACGGTGCAACCATCGAAACCGCACATGCTTTCTAACGAGTCAACGTTGATGACTACACACCTCAAACAATCTGAGGCAAAACTAGTATAGACAAAGTTGTAAAAAAAGAACAACTTTGCATTAATACAAAGCTGCTAATATACATTTTAACAATTAGACATACTAGTGAATACAAAAAGAATATAAGAACCACCAAAATAACAACTGCAAAGGATATTAGCTTTACCTTTCTATTTCATGTTAGCCAAATACTGAAGCAGTAATTCCTGGTGTCTGACGTAACACGTATCCGATGCTACTTGAGGGGAACGGGCTTGGTTGATGCTCAAACAGCTTTTCAAATTAAGCTGAGTCACTCTGCCCTCAACATTCTCCTCCCAAATGGGCGTAAAATATGCTACTACCAGCTCACGTGGCTTAAAGCTGCTACTACACTTCACCAGATTTTTTTAAAAAGGCAACATATAACTTTACTAAACAAACAAAATGATAATTAGCCCATTGTTTAAATCGAAGCACAATGAATCCTAAAGTCTCCGTCAAATGGATTGTTTTTTTGTTTTTTTTCAAAGATGGCGTAAAAGCCTTTAAATCGACTCAGTTGAGGTATGTTCATATTTTTCCTTATGGTTTTGAAAGAAATACTAACATAGTAAACACAAAGAAAGCAAATTACTCGCAAAAGTATATGTAATATGTGTGAAAAATGTTTTTAAGCCTCCAAAGATAAAATAAATGTGAAAAGGCTGAAACCAACTAACACAAAGCAATTAACAGCTACACCTTAAGAAATCATGATCAATACACTGAAGAATAAAACTTCCTTGGACATCTAACATTTACTTTTCATCGTACTCATCGAACATATATTCTGCTATGCATTTATATTTTACACGGGTACAGTTCCTATTTGTTTATTAAAGACATTATGAAGAAAAGGTATATAATGCAAATTAATGATGAAAAATGTATTTTATGTTCTAATTTTATATTTTGTGTTAGAATCAATAGATAGATAAACATCGCAATATACGTCCAGTACAAAATTGGCTTCATTTGTGAATACATCGTAATACTTCAATTTTATTTGGGTTGGATCAGATACATAATAACACACACACACACACACACACACACACACACATATATATATATATATATATATATATATATATATATATAAGGGCAGTATATATATATATATATATATATATATATATAGAGAGAGAGAGAGAGAGAGAGAGAGAGAGAGAGAGAGAGAGAGAACGGGACAGATATAGACATATATATCTTTCTCTATCCAATCTCGTATTGTAACATTAGTTTCTTTGTATTATTTTGTTTTTCTTCCAGACTGATTACACCTGAGTCAATGGCATATTTTTGTAATTTAAAAAAGCACCACTATTCAGTTAAGTTTGTAAAACCTATTAATATTCAAGTTATGAATTCTATGTGGCAGGCAATTTCTCTTAAAGGAAAAGTCACCATGAATCATTTTAGTAATTTCAAGTGTATACATTTCCCAAAGGTCCATTTAGCAAAGATGTCATACATAATGGAATCATGAAGAAAGGCTAAAGAGAGGTTTTTGTGAAAAGAATGACAAAATGTTTAGAGAAATAATGATATATGGGCCACTAGCAACTTGCATGATAGTACAAAGGAAGATAAATTAATACATTTTTTGGTCAAAATGGAACTCCGACATTTGAGGATACATAACTATCCATACCAATGAACTTGTTATTAGATAGAGTTAATAAAGTTGATCTACCACCAAAATAAAAGTATTCAAAAGTCACCAGATCAAGAATTATGAATATGTAGACATAATTAACCATTTCAAACTAAACGATATTTGCGGCCTTCACGACTACAACATTGACAACTATACGTTAATGTTATGTATAATTGGTATGTAGACTTTAGATCGGTGTTTATGAATTATTATAAATAAAACCAATCACACACTTTCTCTGAACCAGAATCGTCTCAAGATGCAAGTTTGAAAATAGGAAAGTTCGAATTAGAAGTGTAAATATTTTACAATATGTTTTAATGATTTAATCTGAGTTCAGAGGAAGAATGTGTATTATACCTAGTCAGGTATGTTATATCGCAATTAAACAACGGTTGTAAAAGAAGAAATATCTACTCGATGCGTAAGCACATGTTCGTATGAGACCTAAAATTGGCAGACGTAGCTGACGCACAATTGAATATCTTGGAGTGGTAGTACATGGCTAAATTCAATTCTAAAATTAGATTCACAACGAACAACAGATTTAGACTACTATGATTGTTCTTCATTTGGTACCACAATATCTATTGGCTGATTATAACCATTACACAACAGATTGATAGAAGATAACAAAGAGCATTAACCTTACCTTATATAAAGATCGTTTTCTTTAAATAGGCGAAGAAACAAAATTCCTTCATAAAGGATATTGAAATGCATATCTTCAATTAGGAATTGAAGTAAACAGATTAACAGTAACAAAGCATTAAATCAACAGCTAAAAATAAAGCCATGCACTGAACTTAATACAGCATTCTGACATAAAAAAAATTAAAAAATAAACAAAAAAATAAAAACAGAACAAAAAAAACGAGTGAGTACGGAAAAGAACATTTCAAGTTAATAAATAATTCTGTCTTGAGAAAACAGACGTAAGCTAATGAATGAGAACTTACTTAAACTTATATACCGATGAAAATAAATATTTTGAAAGGTTCATTTGCAAGGAGAACAATAATCGACTAGTTTCTTTCAAGAACAAGCCAATGAATTAGCCAAGCCTAGAGATGGTGGCTCACAGTACCAAAAGAAAATGATTGCCGGGAAAACTTTTAAAATTACACAGATTGAGACTTTGTGTCGGTCTGAATTAAATGCTATATGGAAACTAGTCATATGTGTAATGTTGGTTTAACTTCAGATTCATTATTATAAACTTTAATAAATTGTATAACCTTTATTAAAGGTAGGTATTCTGTCATGTACACTATGGAACATCTGGATATGATTTACCTTATTGGAATTTTATATAGTTGTGTTATTAGGATTCTTCGTCGTGTATTTTTGACTGGTGCTTTTTGGAATAATAGTGTCTTTTTCTATACCACAAAAATTGTCAGCTATCAAGTAATAAGTGTTATCCACTATCATTGGTAGTACTGACATCAATATCTTGCCCAGATTCTAAAGACGAGTTGTTATTGATCGATTTAATTAGCCTATATTGGACGAGGGTGGATACATGACTGATAACGACGACATTACGTTATAATAAATATGCATACTATTTGGGATAATTATGTAGTAGACTTTACCCTCCATTACGTGGGTCTGCAACAATCAAGTTTCGTTATTTTTTACATGGATCTTAGATATTTATTTTCAGTGCATCCAGGCTATGGTGAGTGCTGGATTTCGTTTCGTTGTTGTCGATATAATAACGGACCAGAACCGTCTGGATGTACGACTAACCATAGGAAAGTAGTCTGAAAATGTCATGCTTGTTAATTTCAGAATATACTTACGATGACTCTGTCACACTGTCCATTTGATCCTCCGACGCATCTGACGGTCATGAATGCTCCATTCGTTATATCCTGATAGTAAGCCAGATCCTATTCAAACAAAGATGTGTAAATGTTGATCAAAAGATAACGTACAGGCAAGTATATCAACCTATAGAGATTTGTTTACATGTAAAGTTAAAAATGTATGAAATTTGGTTGCTTTCTGTTTGTTACTAGATAAGAGGACTGGAGTTTACAGATTTGGACTGAATATGCATGTGCTTTATTTGATAAGGGGTGTTTGAAAGGGTATATATATATATATATATATATAT
>JAECUM010067159.1:0-18528 GCA_016617855.1 Megalonaias nervosa
AAGATGGATCTCAAAGTACAGAGCGAGCAGGTCTATCTAAGAACGAATATGAGGTCACATTGCTAACTTTGTGCAGTGCACGCGTCCTTGTTCCTTCAACAGTATATAGCCACTACCTCAGATATTCATTTCATAGGTGAGAACATACAATCAATGGATTTTAAATGTCCTTTTATGGGTGATATCTGCTACAAATATATAAGGTGTCATTATCTGGATTGGTCTCCATATTTAAAGCATTCCCCGCCCAACCCAATTTTGAGTTCGCTTGATACATTTTGCTCAGATCATTATGATCTCAGATATCGTGCATAAATTACGCCTAAGAATGAGCTAAATGGGGGAGGGAGAGGTACCCTAACAGAAAGGTAATTAGCTAATATAATAGCATATACTTCCCTTTCGAGTAGCCGAGATTATTATTATTGACATTAGCGGTCACACACACACACACACACACACACACACACACACACAAAGTCAATTTTCATTGGATTGTGACAGTTACCTTTTTTGAAACTACGTCTGGCTGATGTGATAAACTGGATAGTTTCTGAGTTATGTATTAAAATACTAATAGTTCAATAGTATTGCACACTGATGTGGTATTATTTAAAGTGTATTCTCCGTTCCATAAACCCTTTATTCTTGACATTAGTATCATTATGTAAAATGATACGAATGACTAGTTTTAAGAAAGGTTTCCCTTTCTGTGCTTAAATTGATTTTCTCCTGTGAAATTTAATATTGGAAATATGGGTGAAAATTTAATCACACTAATAGATTCTATACAGTCAACACAAGATGCAACAAGTTATAGTCGTAGCTATTTTTCCCGCTTACCCATTGTATGCACAGGTTATCGCCAGAATAATCTGAATCAATTTCTTGTGTTGCCAGTGTGTAACAGTTTTCTTAGAAATGTACAACGGCGAAATCGAAAGAAGAAAAAGTTATAATGGAAATGCTTCGTCAAATTGGTTTGCCCACAATACACAAGAGTAGTGTAGTGAGGCACCATAGGGACAATGGGAATTAGCATTACGGGAGCCTATTTTGTACTATGGGGACAAGATTTGTAGAGACAAAATATCACCCTGGGGCACTATGGGGACAATGGGAATTTTGTATAGCGACTAGCACACCCTGGGCATGTATAGGGACAATGAGAATTTTGTATAGGGACAATAGGAATGGAACAGGTGGAGTGACGTCACGGTACTGGACACCTGCAACAATGTATCAAGAATCGTGACGTCATGCCACCTGTTTCATTTCTACACAAAGTTTTATGCATTCGCGTTCGTGTCAGTGGATAGTATAGTATGTTTTATGCATTCGCGTTCAATCTGTCCTACCCAAATTATGCAATTGGATAGATTTTTAGGAAAAGTGATAATAAATATCTTTTCGAGGCATATGAAGTGGCCCTGAAAAGGGCCTTTGGTTTTTTCTTCTATTGTCGTCTTCAGTTCTTCCACCAGCTTTCTAATTTTCCAATGATTCCTTTCTTCTTCTTTTTCTTTTCTTCATCTGGAATCCAGTCTGGATGTCCCATGTCTCAAATTTTTTATTGTATTTTCATCCAGTTGATGTTCAGTGTTTCAAAGTCCTCTTCCCTTTTTTGGTTTTCCTTCTCCTTTCTCTCTTTTGTCCAGGTGACTTTGATTTTCTTTACCTCTTCTTCCATTACGTTTTTCATCTTATCTTCTGCGTTTTTTAATTGTTGTAAACCCCACTGGACAAAAGACCACTCTGACCAATTAAATGTCTCTTGCAAGAAGCTCCTCACTTGGATGACAAGATCAAGGGCTTCCTTCAATGTCCCCACCCTTACATACTTAGGCTTTATAAGTCCTCTTATTTTTTGCACCTCCTCTTCTATCTACCTGATCCATTGCTACTTTCAGGCTAGTGACTTGACTGGTCACAAAGTTTTGGCTGCCTGGATAGCTCCACTCTTTTTCAAGCCTTTCCAAAACGAAGGTTGCATCCATCATCCAAAAATAACTGTGTCTTAATTCATTGAACAGATTCATTTTTTTCATGACGGTGTTGACTAGTCAACGCGGGTAGCCAGACTGACGAGCGTTCCGTGTTATATACGTCAAGCACGGACGTGAACGAAAACATTCCTTACATCCCTTACACTCACTTCACATATTATCTACTATCCACACAAACGTACGCGAATGCATAAAACACACATTATACTATCCACATAAACGGACGCGAATGCAAAAAACACACACTATACTATCCACACAAACGCACGCGAATGCATTAAACACACACACTATACTATCCACACAAACGTACGCGAATGCTTAAAACACTATACCATTCACACAAACGAACTTGAATGCATAAAACACAAACACACACTATACTATCCACACAAACGGACGCGAATGCTTAACACACACTATACTATTCACACAAACGAACGCGAATGCATAAAACACACACACACTATACTATCCTCACAAACGGATGCGAATGCATAAAACAAACTATGCTATCCACACAAACGGACGCGAATGCATAAAACACACACTAAAACATCCCCTACTCCAAAACTTACCATAACCCCCCCAAAAACATGGAACGCGCTTACCTGAAAGAAACACTCACATTGACTTTCTTTTACTTACAAACACAGACATGCACGATTTGACAAGACAGAAACAAAGGGTGAATTTTTTACTGACAAAAGAAACGAAGTGCTTATAGACACACTTCTATCATTTCAACATACAAACACAAAAATTTATTTGGCAATTGAATTAGTATGTCTTTTCGAGAGTATTTGGTTAGCCCTGAAAAGGGCTGTTTTTTGTTGACGGGGAGTGATGGCAATCTTTTTTACTGTCTAACATTGCGTCCCCGTCTAGCGGCAGGCTTTCCTATATGATACGGCCTGCTTCTTCGGAAAGAGAAGGAGAACTCCTTGGTGTCTACTCGACAGTCCACAAAACCTCTGTGTGGTTCTTGCTGCTTCTGTTGCTGCTGTTATTGTTGTTATTGCTGTTCTCTCTGCTTCTGAAGTCTGTACTTCTCTGTCCATTCTTCTTGTTCTTTCTTGATTTCCTCTCTGAAGACCTCTTCTGTCAGGTCTTGGGCTATTGATAACATTCTGACATTCTCTAGCTCTTCATGCTTCGGTATCAGGTTTAGCCTGACACGATGTAAATTCACGTAAGCTTCGTTCAGCTTGGCTAGTCTGGAAGGCATGTTCATAGGTTGACGAGTCAACAGTGGATGGCCAGACTGGAGACCGACCCGCTTTATATGGTTCAAACGCGGACGCGATAAAAAACATCCCTACATGGTTTTAATGTCGGAACGCTATGATAGCTCATGTCATGGTGAGGGATAGAGAGAAGTCAAAGAGCATATATTCACAGTGCTTTTTGAAAACAAACGACAGACACATTTTTTTCAAAACACATTTTTTATTCAATAAACAATTAACCATTAAATTCTAACTATGACATCAAACAAACTATTTTTGACAAAGTTGACAACGTTGTGAAGCTAAGTTAGATTTCCACTTATGGAAGTCATGAGGCCATTGATGTACACTACGTTTCCTAGCTAAAGACAAGAGATAACCATAATGGTCACAAAACCATCGATCTACTTTCTCATCGTTTCTAGAAGAGTTACGATCAAAATAAGTCACTAAATGTTCTAACGGATATCCAAGACTGCGTTGATGAAGAAAATACACTCAATATTATCCATACACCATGGAATCTGTGCCTTGTAATTTCACATTATTGAATCGTGTCGCCTGGGCATTTCTTCTCATAAAATCAATGATGTCGTCTTCCAAAGGAGGTAATCCATACGAATCAAAATACTCCACACAATCCTCTTGAGGGAAGTAGACGGGCTACCCAGTGGGTTCCTGGGAGGTGACTGTCGTCCGTGTTGATGACATAAGCTTGATGGCCTTGAGGTTTGCGATGAGGTAGTTCATCCATAGCACACACGACAATATTCCAAGAAGCAGTGTACGATCTGTTGTTCAGAAAGTAATAAAGTTCCCAGGTATCCATTTTTTGTTTTGTTGTTTTTTGTTTCACATGTAATGATAAGTCATCAATTCAATTCTGACTTTTTATTTGAAAATCTCTGTCAAGTAACCGTTTCTTCGTTTCGTCTCCTCACTCTGTGCTAAGAGAGCTTCAATGCAATAGATCTCTAGAGTAGTCAATGGAGGGCAGGAATGATCACGCAAGCCTTTATACCACCCATGCAACACTGCTTCTTCCGAGATGAGACTCCAAGCTTCGTCCAGATACTCGTCCCATGTTTCTTCTTGGCTCATCATCAGACATTTATCGTGTTGAATTTGTGAATTTGACTGGGATAATCGTTTTGACATCCATAGCTATCTTTCTTGGTCAATTCCGTAATTTTATTCGCAGGTGTTAATCAAAACAGAACACTAATTTTTGTTATTGTTCTGGCCATCTGCACGTGACCACCTTGTCCTGTTCGTCTTTGTTTTGGGTTCTGCTTTCACGGTATCCTCCCATTCCATTTCAAAGATTCTCTACTTTTCAAAGAGGGATAAGAGTCTTCCATAGCTTCTAATAGTCTAGAATGACTTCTCTCAAACTGTTGATTTCTATGGTATTATCGAATTCGGCATACAGGATGACTTTGACCGTCTCGGTGAGAGCTTCTGCAAACTGAAGTTCCACACGCAGTTGACTGGATTTTATAGGGTGGAAATGTTCCTCATCGCTACCTTGGTCTGGAGTGAAATCAAAGGCCCACAAAGTGTAACCTCCTATATAATCTTCGTTCGAAATACTGTAGCTGGTGTTGGTTCCTAGCTGTCAGGTAGCTTCGTACAGGGACAAGTACGATCTCAAGTAATTCTACTGGGTAAAGTTAGGTTCGAAGGGTCTGGTACACAAGGTTTTGCCATCTCGACTGACTTCGATCTCGGCCACTTTGTAGTGCCTAAACTGGAAAGGATTTTGATCGTGGGCTCCGTTGAAGGCTGCGTTGCTGACGATACCAACGATTAAACGTTTTGGTAACTGTCCTTGGAACAGATGATCTTTGATCTTGGATCGGAAGTCCAGCAGCAATGGTGAATGTTTTCACTTCTACGCGTCGTATAGGATACTTGGCGGTCGTTCTGCTCAATGTTTAACTGATGTCGTTTCCCGCTTTAGGTAACACTTCTACTCGGCGCACGTAAAGTCTGGCTTCTTGGATGATGGTTTTGTACTCGTTGGCATGAGCACGTCTGATATCTTTTGATAGCCAGGCAAAAATATATTTTTAGCCCATCCCTATTCTCGCTTTCCGTTTTGTTTACCACTGTTTGGGTCTTGACCTATAAGACACAGCCTCTGAGGCTAATTAGATTCGAATGGTTCGATGATAAGCTGTAGATTGGATTTAAAGACCGTCGCAATCTATGGTCTAAAATCGGTTACTCTCAATTATTACCTTTGACCTCCGGCGCAGAAATTTCTTCGTTTCTAATGAATATGCGTGCACCTTCTTAATCAAACACTGCGAGTGAGAGTTAATTGTTCTTGCGATTGTGACCCAACATGGCCTTTCTTTTTTTTGGGGGGTGGGGAGGGGCACCAGACAGATGCTCCCGATAAAAAAAATTAAAAAAATAAAAGTGGTTTTATGTGTTTTTGTACCCTCTAAGATCTGTTGTGCTACGCCTTTTTAAAAGAATTTTTGTTCCAATTTTTGTTTTTGGTATAATTTTGAACGGGGTATTTTTCCCTAATGTGTGAAGAACCCAGGCTGGTTCTTCTATCTAAGGGTGTGTTCATCCGACCATGGGCTTCATTTTCCGAGGCGGAGTCCCTTCCCCTGTATTTTTCAGTGATCTCTGCCAAAGATCCCCTAAGTCCTGTGTTTGCTATGTGTGTATTTCTATATTGTTAGTATTCTATAGATGTTGTTGTAAGGATGACAGATTAATCAAATTTCACCCAGGTTGTCTATTTATGCTCTCGTTATTTGTTAACAAAAAGAGAGAAAAAAAAAAAGAAACAAAAGAGTTAAATTTGGAATGTTTTTAAAAAAAATATTTTTAAATTTTCCTATCCTTCTTACTTTTATCGGATGAGTACCATTTATCTATTCTGCAAAATTAAAGAGAAACTTATTTTTTTTATCTTACTTATCTTACGTAAACCATTAAATTGTATTTCTTTCCTTGGAGCATTTATTTTGACGTGCTTCGGCTACGCCCTGCGTAAGAAGCCACATTATTTTTATTGTATTTATCATGCTACTTTTTATTTATGGGCTTGTGTGCTAAAGCGTCATATGCAGTCATCTACAGATATATAAAGGCCTAAAGTTTTAAAAAAAGAGTAAATAATTGTAAAGGTGCTGGTTATGGAAACCAGTGGTGTTAGTGTTAGAACTTTGTTTCTGTATCCCGTGTTTTTATATTGTCTGTCCATATACTACGTCTGGGGTTTTCTAGAACACCTCTCCGGGCCTTTCCACTTCGTGTAGCTCCATGTGACGTAGCCCCGTAGTATCTACGCTCTATACTTCCCTGTAACCCGTCTGTATTCTGTTGTTTAAAATACCATAGTTCTTATGGTTATTGTCTTTGGTTCGTATGTGTTGCTGCCATCAGTGGTTAGCATTTTAATATTTATAAGAGACATCGAAAATTCATTTATTTATTTATTTTTTAAAATTTCTACTTCTACTCGGAAGTCCCCCACCCTCCGCGTATCAGGAAAGGGTCTCGTCTCGCGCTCCGACTGGTACTGCCCCTAAGCGGGCAGTCAACCATGTCCCATCCCACACATCGACCATCTTAGGTCCTCCGAGTTATAGGTTAGTATTTTTCTTATTTGTCTTTCGAATTATTTGTTGTCTTACTCTTATCACCTGTCCACATTATAAACATTGTCTTTACTATATATTTTGTTACCTCTAAAATCAAATTCTTATCTTTTAATCCATCTAAGTATAACAGATTGTCTCTTCGATATCTCCCTCTTTGACAAATTTTAATTATTAGATTTATTCTTTCCTCCTTTCTTACTTCGCATTGTGCGATCGTGTTATATTTAGTGAAATTGACCGTTTTGCACATGGGACATTTGAGCATTGTCCGTATCATGTGTCTTGTTAATGCTACTTCTCCAATTAGCCATACGTCATAGAAGTATTTGTACATGATGCTTTGTATCTTAAGGGACTTAATCCCTGCCCATGTCTTCCTTGTGTTCGACCAATCTGTTCTTGGGTTGTTTTTTTTTCAACTTTGCATTTGCTATTTTTATTTAAGTCATGTGTTATAACTTCGAATGTTTTTTTCATTTTTTTCCTCCCATATTTCTTTTTTGTCCCTCATTTTCATTATCAATTCCTGATATTCTCTATATTTCCTTGGGGTTTCTAATTTTTTTGTTAATAGGGTATTTCTATATATATCAGGGCGGTTCCGTTGAGTGAATCTTAGCCACAATTATATACAGATCCTCCCAAGCAAAAGTTGGGTTCGTTTTCATTTTTTTAAAATCCTTTCAATAATATTTGCTGTTTTAATTATTATGGGGTCAGGTATTCCCAAACCTCTCCTATGTGTGGTCTTATATAGTGTCTCTTTTCTCAGATAGTACATCTTTTTATCCCAGATTTATTGTATAATTCATTTGTCCAATTTCTTTAATTGTTTATTATCCAGATCTATAGATTTCATTATAAAATTAACATTGTCATACATTTATGTTTTGGCCGCTTGTGCCCGCTCCATTAAACAGAGTGTTGTAAGTGCCTAGTTGTGTATGTTTTCTTTTATTTTTGTTTTCATGTATTTATAGTTTTCTATATCTGCATGATGGCCGAAGGTTATCCCTAGGGCTTTGAGCTTATCTTTGATCAGGTGGGGAGAGAGTCCAGGGTGATTTCTTATTTTATTACTTAAGATTTAAATTGCTATTACGTATAATAGCATCGATAGTGGGCATTCCTGCCTCACCGATCTTTGTAAGTCAGATTCTTCTGTTATTTCCACGTTTACCTGTACTCTAGAGGTTATTCCATTATACAGGATTTGGGTCCATTTTCGGAAATTTTTTCCGAAGTCAAGTTTTTCCAGAACCTTCTGTACAAAGTTGTGTTCAATTCTATCGAACGCTTTCTCCTGGTCAAAGGGGACCTTGGACCATTTTGTCCTGTTATTTGGATAAAGTTTATTATTGTGTTTATATTTAGAATATTGTTCAGTATATTTCTACCACTCCCTCCTCAACTTTGGTTATTGGTAATTATTTTCCCCATTCCAGTTTTTATTCTGTTTGACAGGATTCTATTTAGTATTTTATAATCACTATTTAAAAGAGAAATTGGCCTCCAATTTTGAAGTTCTTCGCTATTCCATTTCCCTTTATATATAATTGTAATTAGCCCCTCCATCATCCTTTTAGTCATTTGGCCTTTACACAGGAAAATGTTATTGTATAGGGATTCCAGTATCGGCAAAAGTTCTTTTTCAAATTTTAATTAGAACTCCGCTGAGGTCGTCCATCCCTGGTGATTTCCCTTTTGTCATTGATGAGAAAGCTTTCTTTATTTATTTCTTTATTTGAGATAAAATCATCACACATGTTCCTGTGATCTGATGAGATCATCTCGCATTCTACTCCCTGTAGGTTTTGTTATATTTCTCTGTTTTCTATATTTTGAGCAGTATATAAATCTTTATAATAATTTTGTATGTATACTAGAACTTCCTTTTTTCTGTGTATATCATGTCTCCCTGTCTTAAATTGTCTAGGGCCTTTTCTTTAAAAAGATTGTTCATTGTTTCTCTTAATAATTTGTCATTTGGGGTCAGTTCTGGTTTCCTATCAATTTCGTCCCCGATCCAATTAAAATTCCCTTCCATTATAAAGTTGTTCATTGAGTACCCCTGAATATTGGGGTTTAAATTTTCAGCAAATATTTTTTCTGATTTCGTTTTGCCGGAAAATGTGCATTCAAAAAAATCCAGTCCTTTATTTGTATGCGTAATACTCTCCCTTTTAAACAATCCGGTACCTGAACTTTTTTCCATGTTATATTTCTATCATTTGTAATTATTATTGCTACTCCCGCTCTTTTATCGCTTAGATTATCACTTTGGATTATTATTGCAACAAACTTCGCTTCGTATTTTATTCCTATTTCTTCTATTAAATTGCTATGCGTTTCCTGTAGGAAAATTATATATTTGCGTTACCTCGCACAGTTTTCTCATCTTTTCATACTTATTCCATTTTTTGGAGGGGTTGGGGGTTGGGTTGTGTATGTGTGTGTGTGTGTGTGTGTGTGTTTGTGTGTGTGTGTTTGTGTTAATTTGGATTTTCTTCTTCTCCAGCCGTGGCCGAAGCTTCATGATCAACTTTGTCTTCTTTTGAGTTAAAAGACTTGTTATTTTCTGGATTGTTTATATCCACATTTGCGCTGTCTGTTATTATCTCTCCAGACTCTATATAGCTACTGATGCTTTTTCCTTCACTTGTCATATTTGTCTTTTCTCCTGAGTCATTTGCCATCTCGTCGGTAAAGTTTTCTGATTCCGTGGTCAGTTTGGAGTTACTAATCAAATTATCCGTTTCCTTTTGTTCTGTCTTTTTGTAACTTAATATTGTGATTTTCTGTGGGGGAATTACCGTTTTTTATTATCCCTCAGGGTGATTATATCTTTGAATTCTTCAGATGTTGATGCAGATTTTTTTCCTCTTCCTCTCTTTGTGTTTTCTGGGCTTAGTTGTTGTGTTCATGTTAGTGGTTTAATCCCACTTAGATCAGGTAGATCTTCCTCTTCCATAGAGGAGCCCTCTTCTACCATTAGATATTTCAACATGTAGAATTTATTCCTACTTAGTATGTATTCCTCTTCAGTTTCTGCGTTAGTTTTTATTCTTTGTTTTAGTTTTCCCCTTAAAATCCTCCCATTCATATTTTGTTCCTGGTGTAGAGATTTTTCCTTCTCTAGGCTGTTGCCTGAATGGTGTACGTTTCTTCACCATTGTTTGCTTGGTTATCTTCCATTTGGGCTTTTGGTGATATTTTACTGTCCAAATTAGGTGTTTGCATTTGTTCCTCATTTTGTTCATATTGGGTATTTTCATTTCTACATTGTTCTAGTAGGTTATCAATCTCAACTTGCCTAGCTTCATGTGCTCCTATAGTTTCTTTTACTGCACATTTATGAAATTGCTTCCTACCTTGCTAGCGTAGGTGGCCGTTGTAGGTTGATTTGTGCAGTCTTTCGGGCTATGACCCGTCCGCTTGCATCTTGGGCACAGCAAATCTTGTTCACATCCCCTGTATCAGGTCCTGAGCAAGAGACCATGACATAGAAACACGACTTTGCAGGCTGTTTGAATAAGCAAATCAACGTTTCTCTTACTAGCACATTAACGTTTCGATTGATAGACTGTCATTTAAACTGATGAGTAGGAACTTGTTACATTGTGTTCTTGACGACGCATGCGTACTCATAAAAACGAGGAAGTCTCCGCACGGTACATTCACAGGCGATAAATGGGTGTGGTCGATTATCACCGTGGCTTGGGACGATGGAGTTTCAGGATTCACGGTACTGATGATAATGGAAAATGGGACCCAGTCTAGAAATGGATGAACATAAAATCGGATATATATGGTCTGGCTGGCCACGATCGGTTGATAATGAAAGTTAAAACATTTGGTGAAAAAGAATCTATTTGAGGGTTTATCCTAGTTATAACAAAAAACCCACATGCAGATTCAGAATATGCCGCGGCTCCTATTGTTTTCTCTATATAGGAGCTATTATCAAACATGTTTATACTGATACATATAGGTTTGATTAGGACATTCAGAAAGCTAAAATTATTCCATAGGTTTACTATGTTGAATTGGTATCGTGAGTCCTGTGAACAACAGCCCTACCGTGGTTTCACATATGCATTCACAATTATCTTTCCTATAAATGCAAAATTATAGTTCTATTTGCTGATAACAATAATACATATTGTCTATCTCGGAGTTATTTTGAGTTGAATTATTAAACACACTTTCAGATATGTAAACTTTTGCCATGAAAGGATTGGGGGCGGTGTTATAGAGTTTATAGATTTGACTATGCTAGGCGTGGTGTTTTGCACATTAATAGCTATTCAGTTAGATATATAAAATTTGTATAATTTACAATACAATTTATAGATTTATTATGGTCAGCAATGTAATAATTTGTAATTGTGTTTTCAAACATGTTTTACCACAAAGCTTAACAGCTATGAACACTCATAATTTCAATCTCACCAATTTCATTTAGCGAACATATAAAAACTTCATAATTTGTATTTGAATTGGAATTTGCCTACCTTACATTAGTTTTGAAATTCCGTGTTCTGGGTGAATTTTAGATAATATCTGTTATTAAAATATCTTTTTCTGAAGTATTATATGCATATATAGGTGGTCATATTGACAGCTTATTCATTTAATGTATAATATAACAAGACTGACAATATATTCAAATTTTAAATCGAAGAGCGATAACTGGTGATAGCAAACTAAGTAACTCTTCATTAGACAGACTTCTGTTTAATATTTGTTGATTTTCTTAAATGAAGCTGAAATACTTAAATGTTACCTGAAATGCGCTGTTGCTTTTGATAGCATGCATGAACTATAATTTAATTGTCGCCAATGTAATCTTTGACAAGCAGAACTATGCACAATGTTTCCTTATCCATTCTATTACCATACAAAGGTCTACCAAGCAAATCAAGCTTGGATATAGGACTCAAGGTACGAACTATATGGAAAAATGTGAACCAGTCTAGAAATGGGTGAACATCACATATAGTATATATAGGTTTGGCAAGCCAGGATTAGCTATTAAAGCAAAATTTTGGTGAAAACTATTTTGATAGTTTATCCTAGTTGAAACTGAAAAAAGAAACTGTTTTATTGATGGAATTTCAACTTTGTACAGACTTGAATATGGAAAACTCACTACTGAAATTAACTCCTGCCTCTTTGGTGCAGAACTGAAAATATTCAGAACTTTAATGCTATTGGATATTAATTTTAATACCATAATGTTTGCATAGGTTTACCATGGTTGTTATATCAGTACCATGAGACCTTCAATTGACATTGCAATCAAATGTCACGTGACGTTTTGATATTTCCGGTTTACTTTTGCTAATGTATTTTCTTCCAGTTTAATATGCAGGAGGTGGACTTACATGATGGCTGTAGTTCAAATCGTTATATTTTAAAAAAGAATGGAAAATGGTTGGTTTTTATCGATCAGTCATATGATATTCGGGGTTTTTATATTATATGATATTCTTAAAGTTTATGACATCTATCTTTTTAAACTTAGAGACATTATTTAATATTATTTTGATATCAATAAGACTGGTTATAAATTTTGTATATATTATTTCGAATGTAGAAAATCTTTGAGTTATTGCTAAATCATAATACTTAGTAAACGTATGCCCAATGTTTTGTTCTATGGAAGGAGTGAGAAATACCTCATTTTTGTTACAGCGCCTTTTGTTTGAAAGTTGTTGTTATGTCATATCTTTTATTATTTTGAATAAAATTAATACTTACATTAAATAATGGATTAAACGAAGGAAGATTTACCTCCGCTTCCATTAAAGGATAAAGTGGGCCCCATGTCCCCATATCCTCCATTCCCTGAGGAAGGTGAGGGTAGTATCCTAAAACAAGAACAAGAAACATAAAACAATAGAAAGTAACAGTTAAAATGAAAAATTGAATAGAAATTAAATAAAAATAAACATGCCACAATTAGGCATTAAGGAATTAAATGAAGAAAGAGCTACATCTTCCCTAAAAGGTATTATGAAGTCCCCCTCTCTCCTACACTACATAATCTATCTTCCCCTGAGGAAGTGGGGGGTTGAATCATAAAAATACCTTCATTATATTAGTAAAGACTTAAAGGGTCACAAACCTTTCTCTAGGAGGAAAAAATAAATGTGAGTTGGGGGAATGGACAAAAACTGCAATATGAATTTTCTATAAATATCGAAAATGAAATTAACATTGTTTTGCCTATTTAAAAATTATGTCATTTCTTCAAAGTTTCACTTTTCACAAAAATGTTCCGCTTGACCTGTGTTACGACCATGTAGATTAATTACTTGTATGTTAAAATTTGAATTCTTTTTATTTCATTTTTGTATCCTTGTATATTATTATGATGATGATTATGTTCACAGGGTCTACTATTTTGATAGAAACGTAGTGTTTATTTAGAACGTAAATATGACTCTCGGATTTCGTAACCAATTTTTTTAGATTGCCGACTGGATAAACAACCGGCGTAAACGATTGGTTGTGGCCAAGGTCATTTTCTAAGCATATATGTAATGCGATTGTGAGATGTTGAAATAACCACGCTTTCTTCGTGCGTGTGCATGAAATGACGTTTTAGTTCGGTTTATAAACACTCAGGTCCCTGTGAAATAATCAGAGTCGTTTAGAGTCGTTCTTTTACCTTGAAGAACAAGGTATTATTTTTCTTGTGCTGGAAAGAGTTTATTTTTCTTTACATCTGTAGAGCTCGAGATGTATATTGTTATAGATGACAACTATAAGAGTTCATCTACTTTTTAAACAATAATTATTTTCCCTGGAGAACAACACAAGTTGCTTAGGACAAAGACATTTAATGAAACTGATTTTAAATTGGAACAGAACAGCACAAATTGTGGTTCAACGTGAAATTCTGGACATTTGTGTAAAGACTTCGTCTGACGTCATCATCCCCCATCTTGGAACGGAATTGAGATTCAAACTAGATTCAGTTAGAACTGTTATTGATAGGACTTATATATTTTCACAATTCTAGGACAAATGTTTGGATTTTCTTCGCAAATTGTAAGTCCTATTTCATATTTTTACCTTTTCACCGTGTTTTCTAGGGAAATAAATTATTTTTGTTAAAACTTACAAAGCTTGTTGTCTTCGCTCTTTTCTTGTGTTACTTTAAACGAGCCGATACGCAACACCTGTAAAAGTATAAAAAAATTTACGCAAATATATAAAAAATAAAAATAAGTAAAATGGATTAATGACATGGTATATTCCTTCTTTGTTGCATAATGACACTGATCCTATCGTTTGTGTACTGTTTAATTGTGGAAATGAAAATCGTACTGTAAATGTTTAATTAAGACGACAAAAGCTTTACTGTACCTCATTTTCATTGTATTACACAAATAAATCCTTACAACGTTTACCTAACTGGAAGCTTTACTCTGCCACACAAGTCAATAACAAAAACTGATTTAATGATTGAAGTCTCATTTTATACACTAGATGGATGTTCTCTTTCACGTCCGATCTTATTTAGTATTTTTTATTACTAAATTGGTGTGCTTGTTTTGATAATCAGAAAAGAAATCAAACCCAGTGTTTATCAGATGATCACGTGATATAAATACATGCGTCACAGAAAGAAACCAAACGCAGTGTTTATCAGATGATCGCGTGATATAAATACATGCGTCACGGAGGACAAAGGTAGAATAAGTGTGACTCGTCAATAATCTGTTACATGCTGACTGCAGCGAAACTTGGTTCCTCTTCTTCAATAAGCAGGTAATGAAGTTAGTAACATGTCTTTTACATTTTATCCCTGTATTCCTAATATATAGGGTGCACTTATTTTGTTCTGTTCTTTTCTGCCAAACTGTAGCAGTGAAACCAGGCGATTTATCGACTGTTTCATTTATCAAGATACTAATTTTGATTTTGAATGTCTTCGTTCACTGTGACACACCGCGTACACTCCTTTTTGAGTTCATCTGCAAGCTGCATAGGTTTGCCGTCTCATAAAGCGACCTCAGATATAGATATATGCAGTTACGTTACAGTATTCAGTGGTTTGAAGTTGGACTTGACCGAAAAGCGAAACAGTAGCCATTTCATGAAGCTTTACATTGATCTTGAGCAGTTACTGAGATACGTTATTGTAACAGACCTGGTAACGCAACACGATTTATCATTAGTCGAATGTCACAATTTGCGGCACTAAAATAGATGATATTCCATGAGAAATTGTGTGCATTTGTCATGTCGTGACTTTCTTTGTGCATTTGAGCACTGAAGGACGCTTATGGTGGCGATTCTGCTGGAAATATCTGTTTACAGTAGAACTATCAAAAGGTCCTCAAATCCTTTGATACAAAAGTTATATCCGAAGTTGCCATATACAATATATAATAGGCACCCAATTGTGAACATGTTTAGTAAATCAGGGTTTACGCTATTGTTTGAAAACCATAATAATAATATGAACTGTAAAATCTGATCTATTGTTCAAAATGATACATGACAAACGAATGATAAACTAAGATTGTCCTGATTTCATTCTTACCAACAAAAAAGCATTATGTCTCAGATATATGATAAATAAAGTATATCTCTTTATACCGAGGCCACCTTGCACTGAGGTGCATAATTCATAAAATTATATTACTGAATATTAAATGTTGTCCATGGTTATACTTACATAGTTGTATTATAATGACAGGTATAATAGTAAGGGAGTTCTGTATTTTTAGTAGCATAATAACATGTCGGTTTGTATTAGGTTCGAAATTAAAGAAATACCTTAATGACTAGTGACCGTATCGTCTGTTGTTTATATCTGACCGTTTGATGTCAGTCTACATACAAAATACAAGGACGTGAACATATATCAGAGTTTTCAAAGTCCTATGGGTATCACACCACCAATACTTTTCACTATGTATTGACTTATAATTAAAAAAGAATCACCACAGGTTTATGAATAAAAATGCATCTATTTTTCCTAATTTACTTTATGTTTTCCCATTTTTGGTGAATTTTTACATGAGAAAATAGTACAATAGAGTTCATTCAATACGTTTTTCACGCAGTAGGCTCAGAATGTAACATACTAATAGTCATTTAATCTGCTTCAGAAATTAACATCAGCAGCATTACTCTGCCAGTTTTCATAGCTACAATAACTGAAATAAGCATTTTTGAAGATTAAATTCGTTGTGTTGTTTTCTTATAGTACAGCAAGACTTTTGAAGGTTATATTATGCAAACGCAAATTAAGAGTTATAGGCCTTAGCCAAGGACACGACATGGAAGCTCAAAGAGGCATTTCTTAGATACATGGTCATTAATAGTTTAAAACTATACTCAAGGCCCTGTGTAAATTAACTGTAACTAGTATGAAAAGATCTATCATGAACGTGCCATGTTTGGAAATGAATTAAGAAACCACATTTACAATAGTAGAATGATACCATTAGACTTAGTACGTTTTGTTAGCCTCTTGTAGGGGTAACTCAAAGAGAGAAGTTTAACCCCCTAAATCTTCATAAGGTCATTCTAAAAACGTGTGACCCCTAATAAGTCCTTATGTACATTTTATGCCCATTCATGTTATCGGTATACTATAACATTACTCTTGTCCTTCCGTTATCGCACCTTCCTGAGGTGTGTTGTTTATTCCAATGCTGACAATATTGTTGGGCAACAGTGTTCCACGAACACATTTTCTTCTTGACCTTTTTGTGCTTTCCACAAGATGGCACCTTGTTTTTAGTCACTAAAAGAGTAGAATCCTTCAAATACAAAATTAATTGTTTGATATAAATTGCAAAATTGTTAAAGGATCAAGAACTTTTCAGTTGAATTTCATCACAGGACGCATTCAGGACAAAGAGGTGGGCACCTTCAGTTGCCTCTAAAGACATGCAGGATGGCTTCTCCAACCTATTCCACATTTTTAAGTCCATAAAAGGCGGGTGGGTGGTGTGGCGATTATATTGCAAATGTCAGTATTTGATGTATTTTTAATCATACATTTGCCAGAAACTGTGTAGATTTACCCAACGAGTCAATAACTAAAATTAGAGAATTTCAAACATTAAAATACGATATATACTGCAAACAACATGTACACGGATCTAATGTCGCATAATGCACTGGCAGATCTACGTCTATGTTGTTAGTCTACTGATTACTCCAAACAAAAGTGCATAGATATATATCTGATGGTACAATATGCGATGACATATCAAGGTCTGGGCAGCTTGCAGCTCAACTTGTCGAGTAAGGGAGAATATACCGCAGTTGTATGTAAATGGTTGTATAATGCTTTTATGACTTGTGATACATACCGTAAATATTTAAAATTCGTATTTCTTATAATGTCACTATGCAGATTTGGTACTTTCTTAACTCCCATGGTTGAAAATGCTGGATATAAGTGACATTACTTGAAAACGACTTTGATTTTATTCGACTCCTTTCTGCAACAAACCTATTATTTCTTTCCAGTTTTTGGATATCTAAATATTTAGTATTAAGATCACTACCTCAATTGTTCTGTGACCCTCCATCACAAGCAAATAATGTAACTTATTGAAAAACCTGTGTTTCGTTCGGATGACAGGAAATGCTCAAGTAGTTATAAGTGCCGATCTTAACAGATAATTCTTAGGGTAACATTTGATAGTGTACCGCAGGTATGACCTACATTATACTTAGTGCATGACACAGCCTTAACAGTCTACAGCTTAACATAACACATATACAAAATACCATTTTGCAGTTCTCTATGAGTTTTTTAATTTTTCTTTACCAATGGCTATGAATGACTATGCACCAAATGTTTTCAGTAGAAGGACATCCAGAATAATGTTTCACAGAATTTAAATGATATAGTTTTGTGTGATGTTGTATTGTTTTCCTCTATCCCATCTTACATATAGCATTAATGCATGATGGGATGATTTGTTTTACCCATTTTTCTTTCTTCAGAAGACGTCATTGAGTAAATCTGCTCATTAAAACCACTTGCAGCAGCATGCTTGTTAATGGCCACACAGGGTGACTGTGAGGAGTGGTGTTAATGAGTCAATGGCTTTGATATAGAATTAAATATGCATTAATTTGTGTACATGTGTAACTGTGGCTTTAAAGTCTGGTCTTTGTACACCGGTAGTCCTTATAAGTAAATGCTCCTTATACCAGGTTGGACTGTATCTATGAATTCAATGATATATATCATGAAAATATTCAAGATGATATACGGTAGTTTAATCTTGACATTATCAGGTAAAAGTCAAGGCTAGAATGAAATAAAATTAAATGGTTCTGATAAGACAGCCAGGTAAGAGCAATTCTGAAAAAGGCCTTATGCTTACATTTAAACAAATGTAAGTTCATGTAGCGATTTCTCAATAGGCGAAAAAGGGACTGCTGAGATATAGTTTACTTGTTTGAATTTATATAATTTTTTCTACTAAACTGACTGTCAAATTGAAGTCAGAATACTTGGTTATGTATGTATGTATGTATGTATGTATGTATGTATGTATGTATGTAGACAGTATAATGAATTCCCCTCTACAAATGAGTTAGCAAATGCAAGTCGTGCAAAGTTGACTGGCTGTAAGTGTAACGAAACCAGAAATATTCATTAATATTAACAAA
>JAECUM010067163.1:0-21162 GCA_016617855.1 Megalonaias nervosa
GTTTTATGATAAAATTCAATAAATTTATCTTTTGTCACGTCACCGCATTGTTCGTTTGCAATATTTCTAACGTCAACATTGTCCAGTCCTGGAAATAATATAAAACAACCAGTATTTCGTCTAATAAATCTGTCAACATTATAAAAACCTTGGGCGAGATAAACAGAATTACATTTTTTATTTCGCGACAGTGATAAATACGATCTTATTTTGTCATTTCGACATTATTTAGCGGAATATCGTCAAAAACTACTATCTTATGTTCATCTGAATCGAGTTGATTAACTGGAACAAGATCTTCTGGTTGTTTGATAATAAAAAAATCTTCGCCAGCATCAAGATCATCACGAAGTTTGTCATTGTATTCGCTTAGTAGTTCGTACTTATCTTGTTGTGGATTAATTGTATAAATATAAACTCGATCGTAGTTAAAATTATCACCAAGAAGTAAATTCATAAGCAAATTTGTTTTTCCCGATCCAGTTCGCCCAACAATAAGATAATGACAATCTGGAAGTTCATTGTTATGTTTATGTTTCACCAACCGCTCTGTATCAAAGTTTAACATCGACGATTTTGCTATTGTTTGTTATATAATTTTATGTTATATTAAACTGACTAATGTTGACAATTTTATGTAGGATAATAAATAATGAGCTACTATACAAAATTTGGAACATTAACAGGAAATTCATCAGTTGAAAGTAGAACAACAATAACAAACGGCAAGATTGATTTATCGGGTTACCTGAAAAAATCCGGTGACACAATGACAGGAAACCTGTTTATGTCAAATCAACGAGTACTAGGTTTAGAAACAGCGTATCCGCCAGTAAGAGTTGACCTTACACAAGCTGTCAGTTATGCACAACTAAAATCTGTTGATGACAACAAGTTGTCGTTGACAGGAGGAACTTTAAGCGGCAACTTAGATATGTCAGAAAAAAAAAAATAATAAATTTGTAGACCAGGTATCCACCAGCAAACTTAAATTATACACAAGCGGTAAGTTATACACAGTTGAGGTATGTGGATGATAACAAACTTGATAAAATCGGTGGAACGGTTATAGGTAATATCAACATGTCAGGAAAAAAAATAAATTTGGAGACTGCATATCCGCCAGAAAACTTGAATCAAACGCAAGGTGTAAGTTATGCGCAGCTAAAATCAGTTGACGATAATAAACTTAACAAAACCGGTGACACAATGACAGGTAACCTTTTTATGTCAAATTCAAAAATAGCTGGATTACCGATAACCTCACCACCAGCTAATGATGCTGATGCTGTCAGTTATGGTCAGTTAAAAGAAGAACTTGCCCCATACTTTTAAAAATCTGGTGGACCAATGTCAGGTAATATAAACATGAGAGACAAAAAAATAACTACGACATATGTTCCAGTTAGCCCTAATGATCTGACAAATAAAGCATATGTTGATAGTCTGTCTATTGGTATAAAACGAAATAAAAACAATGTTGGATATATTCCAATACTTTATAAAGCAACTGACAATCGAGTTGGGTTTGAGATAAGCGCATCAGCATATTATCCCAAAAATTATCCTTATTACGCTTTCTCTGGCAGACATGAATGGACGACCAACCGAGAAGTTGAAAATTTTTGGATCAAAATTAAATGTCCCAATGCAGTTGCTATTTGGCAATTTCATTTGCGAGGCCGATTAAACTCTAGTGTTGGTCGAATTTATAATTGGCAATTGGAAGGATCAAATGATGATATCAACTGGACAACATTGTATAGCACAACAGACACTTACATTTCAACAATACAATATTTTACAATCCCGACAGAAAACACCGTTAACAAGTATTTATATTTTCGGGTTAATGTTTTAGCTGCTGAGCATACGTTTCCAGGACTGACAGCATTTCAAATATATACACTCGACGAACAAATTTAATCTAATGCTATAAAATAATGTCAGAGCCACCAATTATAACTGTTGCGAGGGAATTTTATGATAATATCTTTAACCCTAAAAAAGATGTTGGGAATATATCATAGCAGCACGTGTGATAAATACAACAAAAATTTTACAATTCCAATGATAAACTCGCCATTGTCAGAAGAAGACAAACAATTTTGTTTGTGTTATGCATATGCGAGGACCACAACTAATAAAAGCAATAGAAAACTTTGATGTTATAAGCAGATACTGTCATCCTGATAATTGTCTAGAAGAACAAAAACAAGTTGAAATACTATTGAAAAAATATTGCTTGAGTTTAATTTAAAAAATATAGATTTGATAATACGATCGAACATATCAATAACAGAAGCACATGATGGAAAGGCGGAGGGAAAAAGACGAATAAATGAAAATCATTATCGTCTTGACAAGTTAGCGGAATCTAGAATAATAGGAATAAAAAGAAACAAAAAAATATATAATAGTTTTTCAAAACGAGAAAATTTTAAGCATCTTGGCATGTACTACCACGACAAAGAAACGCTAGTTAATGTTGTTAACATGACACCAGACACGGAGTTACTTATCAAAGTGTTCGCAAATGCAATTATGCCAATGATACTTAAAAAAGACCCGGAATTTGAGCCGATTATTGTTGAAAGGTCTCTAAAAATAATCAAAGATTTTGACAATGAAATTAATAATCTTAGTGATATTGAGCGAGAAAAGTTTTTTGAGGAAGTCAGTCGAACAACATTTGGTGTGGGGATTGGTTCTTACTACGACATAGGTGAAGCAGATGATATTCCATTTCCATCAATCAAGCGCTCTAGACAATTGTCATTACGAAATTATTACAATGAGGTCGAGAAAATGTTCACAAAACAATACGAAAAATTATAGCTTAAAATAAATACTTTTACTCAGTCTACCCTTCTTGGACAAAAATCACTAAAAAAATTAATGCTAGCAAATTTTATAGTTGCATATGCAATTATCAGACAACATCTTGTTCTAAAAAATTTCACGTTAAATCAAATAAGCTTGGTATTAGGGTATATTGATTAAACAGAAAGCGATTACAGTAATCTGGTGAATGAAACAGATTTGTACGAACGTGAAGTAGGAGATACTTTTGACTCATACGCTTGGTTAAAGAAAAATGAGGTACTAACAGATAAACGATATAATAATATGATAAATACAGAGAGTTTATAGCTGATCCTAAAAATAATAAATTCCGTGATTTTCTTGATTCGATTGATGGTGCTAGAACTTTTGTCTTTGTATAAAATATTGTATAATGAAAAAACAAATCATCGATTTCAATCACATTTCAGAAGAAATTCCAAAACAAGATGTTGACGCGCTAATGCAATATTACAGATATTATCATAAAAAACTTTGGTGCGTGCAAAATGTTACAAATACTATAGCAAAATACTTCGGATAATATCATATTTACCACTGCTAATGACTAGCTCTGGTATAATTTCAAGTGGAGCATCATTAAATCCGTTTTTGTTAATAATATCAGGCGTTGGTGTTTCTCTTGCAACAGCGTACAAAAAAATTGATCCTCGACTTGTGACTAAAAAAATGCCTGCAAAACAGCTAGTATCACCTACAAAACATTATTTGATCAGATACGATCTTACTTACGGGGTATAAAATATGATATGGACGATTTAATACGCGAGTTTCGTATTATTGACAGTATGTTAACGGATATCCTACCAATGAGAGTCAGCAGGTATGAAAAAGATTATCAAAAAAAGTATGTTAATGATAGAGCATGAAATTTTGTCTAAACTTTAGAAATAATGTTTCACTTACATTCTTATTCCAGCGAATAAATCCTGCGCGTAACTCGTATTTGTTTGAAGGGGGTAGAGGTCCTGGGCTAGAAATCTCCTAGCTAAAAACTGAAAGTCTTGTTGGGATAGGGATTGGTGGGTCTCCGAGATGGTAATTTGTATTTATTTGGAGGGTGGGCAGAGGTCCTTGAGGTAGAAGTCTACTGAGCTAGAAATCTCCTGGCTAAAACTGAAAGTCTTGTTGGGATAGGTGTTGGTGGGTCACCGAGATGGTAATTTGTATTTGTTTGGATGGTGGGCAGAGGTCCTTGAGGTAGAAGTCTCCATTTCCCTTACTACTTTATCTCCATTGCGCATGTTGCAAAGGCAAACAAATTCGCCTTACACCTGTCACTCACGCAGAAGTACATAATATCTAAAGGGAGCCTCATTGCGGAGTTTAATTTTTTTTTTTAACTTTTAAATTATCATATGCATGATATATTATTTCTCTCATTTAATGACATCCTCAAATCAGATATATCATAACGTATACGTGTTTCACGAACATTATAGATTTCTTCTATGGTACCATGTCATAAATTACAGCTTATATTAAATAATTCATAGTGTTGAAATTACGATATCATCAGTTGCCTTTTTTCCAATTCAAACACGGACTTATCCCCTGCAATATATGTCTCCTCTACATGAGATAATAATGTCGGAATTTACTGAAACGTGTTGGATATAGGCGATGTTTGACTATATTAAAAAGAGAATCTAATTATGACGAAATACTCTCAACTGCAACTTAAATGTGGGACTTTCATGTATAGTTCTGCTATGTAAAATAAGATTTTATTTAGATTCACTACATAGTTGATACCGTGTAGGGTACTGAGTAACGGGTAAGATGCACATAAACACACTTAATACCCTGTAGAGTACTGGGTAACGGGTAAGACGCACATGAACACACTTAACACCCTGTAGGGTAGCAGCAGGGAGGGTGAATCCTACAAACTTTAGAAGGGTTATTTCGCAAAAATAAAGCTTCCTACAAAAATAAAAATATAAGGTCAATAACGCCCAACCGAAGCCTCTAACCGACCAAGGCCTCTCTAACTGGGTTATTTTGTCTTGACGCTTGTATTTTCAAATGTTTATGCGTCCGCGTTTACGTACCCGGACACTCACTGTTTGTCGTCACCCTCCCTGCTGCTGTCTCTTAACCAAAAATTTCATCGAGACCTACACGATACCTCGATAGAGGATCATGTAAATTTATCGTGATAAATCCGTGTGGGGTAGCTTGAGCGTGTGAGAAAAAGTTTTTAAACTTGATCATATCCATATACCCTGAATACCAAGTCTGATAAATATTTCTTAGTGTGTGGCTATTAACTCCGCTAAATACAACTAAAAGATTACAATTATCTCTGATCACTTTAGGTATTTGCGTATACCGCTGAGTAACATAAATTACGTCAGTATTTGTGTGTCTACTTCTGGAAAATATCCGAGCTGAATTTGATTGTTTGTCCAGCATTACATCATCGTATATTACGAGATTATTAATACAGCCATCAAGGTCATCTACAGATGGGGCTTCATCAGTGTTGGTTATAAAATCAATAATATCATTATCGTCTTTATCCGACGACTTCTCTTCTTTATTAAAATTTTTAAGCACATCGTAGCATCGCTGATCATCTACAGATGGTGCCACTAAATACAACTTAACCCACGTAAGCCATCTCATTATCAGATTAAGCAACATTTTGCGTCTTACCAGACCAAGATGGATGATAATTGCTGTGATAGAATTTGGAAGCGCTGGATGATGCTTGATTGGCTTATGGTTTCGTGTCGCTGAGAATCAATGATATCCATGATGTAGAAATATAATAAATAATATGAATTTATATTGTGTTCGATAAAGAGCATTCACTCCCACAAGTGGATTAACAATAATAATAATAATAATAAAAATATCGTGCACTTAACAGGCAAGTGTGTAAAATGTGGTACAAAAAAACCACAGATTTACCTCAAATGAAACAGGCGGAAATATTACTGCTTCACTGTTAAAATTACCAGGGGCTCCATGGGCTAAATACCCAGGAGAAAAACAACTCCCTGGATATGATTATTGTGGTCCTGGAACCCGAATCGATATCCGACTCGACGAACGAGACCAACCAAGACCTGGAGAGTATCCAATAAATGCGATTGATCAAGCGTTCCACGTTTATGATGTCGCGTATAAAAATCCAGATTTACAACAACGACATATCGCAGACATGAAGTTGATACACACGCTAAAGTCTTTAAAAAATAAATCTCTCAGAGAATCACTAGCTAATTGGCTGGTAAGATCTGCGATGAAAGGTAAATTAGTGCAAGGGGCTGGTAATTAGTCATAAATAACTATTATAATGGAATCTATTTATTATAGCCCAAGATGATATTGGAAAGGTAGAGCAGCGATTAGTAAACTTGCTGATGCAGCGAATGTCACACGTTCTGTTGCTGCAAATTGGTTAGCACGACAGGCAATATGGCAAATTTATCTACCACCACCTAAACAAATTCGGTACGCACATTTTTATTTCAACTCTCCCAATGAAGTTCATCAGGCAGATATTTTGTTTTCACCGCAATATACTATTAAAACACATAGACGTCAATTACGCACATACAAATACGCGTTGACTGTCATTGACATTGCAAATTGATATAAAAAGCAGAACCATTATCAACAAAAACTTGAACTGAAGTTGCATCTGCGTTTGGACGAATTTATCAATGAGGACCCTTGCGATGGCCACAGTTGCTACAGGTTGATCCTGACAAGGAATTTTTCGGTGCAGTAACCTCGATGATGAAACAACATAACCTCAAAATCAGGCGAGGGCACAACGCAACTCATTGTCATCAGGCAATTGTTAAGCAATTTAATCGAACACTTTCTGAGCGATTGTTTGGATAGCAGTATATGAAGAAAATATCCCTAAATAAAGTTCAGAGACCTCGTGAATGCGTTGCAAGACTACCAAGTGTGATAGCTGCGTTAAATAATGAAACTACTCGTGGAACTTCCATGAAACCCATCAATGCGATCACAAAAAAAGCATATACCATTACAACGACGTGACTCTTTTTCAAAACAACCAGTACTAGGTAATGTGACTGTAAGATATTTATATGAATCTGGTGAACTTGAAGGGGGTAAAAAAGAGCAACTGATCCTATTTGGAGCGTGACCACACATACAATTTCCAGCGTGGTAAGATACACAGGTAGACATGCAATCTACAGACGAGATTCAACTGCTCCTCAACGTGGATTTGTACGCTATCAATTACAAGTAATTCCTGAGGATACACAATTACCACCATCTTCACTTCTGTGAAAGCAGGACACCAGCACCCCGACGTCGATTACACTCAAGACAGGTCAACATCACATTTTCGCGTGTGTGGCCAAGACTACTATTAATTCTATCGACGGTAAATTGTCGTGGGTCATTAGAAGAATACTGCCACAACATTACTGTGTTGCAGCAAGCTGATTGATTATTTTGTTGTCGTTTCAGTGTCATGGTACACTTAATATCAAGGTCAAAGTCACGCTTACTTTTTTGTCAGCTCGCTGATAACCAGCTAATTTTTTCCTTGCTATATCATCGCAATTGCTATCAGTGGTTTCCTGAGTCATTGTGCAGTCTATGATAACCCTCTGTAGCTGGGACATTCTTCTGACTCTCGACACCGCTAGATAAACTAAATTTGACCATTAGATCTGGTCATCGACAATCCAGATATTTGTATCAGAAATAGTTAATCATTGTGATGAATGAATTGTTGTAGCGTATTCTAGAATCCACGAAGTTTTGTCCATCATCAACGCGCTTTCAACAGCACTCACAGGAACCAAAATAATATCGTTAAGAACGAGTTTTTGTTTCTCATTAATTCCAGGAATCTCAACTTTTGTTTGCATGTATCTGCTGGTCAATAACACAATGGCACAGGTAGATCTGAAAACTTTTCTTTATGTAACAGAAATAATTGTTGCTGAAGTGAATCACGAACTATCTTCCGACTTGCAACTATCAAATTAGCAGGTCTCCATAAATTCCAAAAATCGTTCATCGTAGTCTCTGGAATTACTTCACGCATTATCTCACATTGAATCTTATCTGGCTGCAGTCTGATTAACTTTTTAAACTCTTTCAGCGGTTAATCAATAGCTCTATGATCATCAATTATTTCCTCATAATATTCTACAAACATTTTCAGCCATTCATGCGGAGATGATGCAACAATAGGTGGTGGTTGACCATGATCGCCACACATGATAACAGCAGTACTTTCTGTGAATAACCAATCAAGAAACATTTTTAATACCTCCACAGACACTGTGCATATATCATCCCAGATAATAATCTTAGGGATATATTTCTCACCCATTCGCTCAGGTGTCCATGTATCTCCCTTCCATTGGAAGAAGCTGTGATAAGTATGAGATTTAACTCCTCGTTCGCTTATTTCTCTGGCAAGCCGGTGTGCCGGAGTTAGTAAAATCATATAAAAATTCCGAAATGATTCAATCGCGCGTGTTGTTTTATCAGAACCTCCCGGTCCATTGAGATAAACTGTTTTATGTCTGGTAACAGGATCATATACCGATGGAGCCGATGAAAGTTTTGACATATGTTTATTTTTGTAATATATTTCCTTAGATTCAACGTCAGCAGATTCAGATTAACCAAGAATTTTTTCTTGCTTTATTCTCTATTCGTCCCATGATGCATCAGCGCCGATTTGTAATTGTTTTTAGCAATCCTGCATGTTTATTATTGATATAAAATGAATCTGTGGCGACTCTAACTGCGGTAACAGGAAATCTGTTTATCATCGATAATAAGTTTATTGAAACGTACGCGAGCATTGAAGAGCTTAAATGAGTAAACTGTGGTGAGTCACCTTCAGTGTAGCTCACAAATGTACCTAATTTAGTTCCGTCCGATAAATTAACATCACTTCGACTTATAAATGTGCTTCTCTCCGTTGTATCAGTAATTATGAAATCGAGATCAGCATCGTCTGTAATTAATCTTGTACAATGTCGTTTATGATCATATTATCCTCCTTGTGTAAATTTACCAATTATTTTTCTGCCAAGATCTTTTGCGTGTGATGTGTGTTTGTGATTTAGATTTTTAACGTAGCTTTAACAATTTTTCAGTCATATGGCTACGATGTCTGCAATGTGACAGTTTATAGTGATGTCTAACACTGGGGCATCATGCCGCAGACATGTTGCATGATGTCCCACCCAGACAAATTATCCTGACACCAGGCCGACCAGTCCTAACACTAACCTCTTAATGCGGAGCGCCAAGCGAGGCAACTGTTTGTACCATTTTTTAAAAGTCTTTGGCATGACTCGGCCGGGGTTCGATTCCGCGACCTCCCGCATCCGACGCGGACGCTCTAACCACTAGGCCACCGCAGCGGTGGCGAAGATCTTTTGCAAGTTTATTTTGGAGATCGGTATCATCCGGATTTTCATTAGGGGAATATTTTTTATGTTGTGGTAACCAAACTTGCTTCTGCTGATGATATGATATAATTGCTTCACTTACAACCAACGATATCAATTTTTTTACATCAAAAATATATCGTAATAAAACTATTGGAACCCAACCGCGTTCGCTAAAATGTTTTCCAAACCAAACAGAGACAAACAGATGAAGGTTTTTCGATGCAAACTCGAATGACTCGATACAGGCAAATCCATTAAAGTCAAAATCTGGTAAGAGTCCGTTTATCGCAGATTTGGTCATCTCGTGTGTTGGATGTCCAAGTCTTCTAAAATACTCAGAACACTCACCCGCTCCAAGAAAACTTCCAGGATAACATGATACCATATCAACCGAGATAACATCTTTATAATCGTATTTAGTATTTCACAATCCGCCATGTCCGTATTCGACACAACTGCGTTGGATATCTTCATGAAATTCCAACCGTGTTGGTTTGCATGAATTTTACTTCTGAGCAGCGTGGGCAGCAAATGACGGAAATGTGAACAAGTTACTGAGTAATTGTTAGATAACATCAGTATCGTTCGTGTATTTCAACGCAAGATTTTTCATTTCATCATGGAGAGATTCTGTTCGATAAATATCTCCATTAGGCAGTACAAACTGATCATAGTTCACAGATTCTGAACTTTGAAACAATCACACGGATAGAGGGTCGCTCTTACTGATATTTCTGATAAAATCGAACATATCACCATTATAGAATTTAACAGTTCGATTGCGTGGAAATATTGGTATGTCCGAAGTCCACGCGTGTGCGTTATGATAATAATCTCTGTCGAAGCCCCATTTTTATATTTTGATTCGTACAAAATCTTTCCGGTTAGTGTCTTCACCCTTAGTGGAAATCTTATATTTTTTTTCCAGTTCAGCAACTCCTTTGATAGACGTTCCGGTATCTTTAACTGTTTCTGCCCACTCATTTATTTTTTTTTACGTCTTAGATCTGTTAAACTATTTCCACGTATCGCGTTTGTGAAGTGTTCAGTAACTCGCTCAGCAACACAATTCAAGCTGAAAATTTTCATCGGCAGGAGGTCATTAACACTAGGTTTATCATTCAGCAGATATATCGCACAACTGCCGTCGCAGGATATGCTCGTTCATAATATGGTCTATCAATTCTATTCAGTAGTCCTGGTTTTCAATTTTTATTTAACGTGACAATATTTCCAGTGTGGTGTAATCGAACAGGGTCACATTTGTCACGGATAATCCAGGTGTCGTTTGTCGCCACGATAAATTTTATTCTAAATATATATTTTTGTTCGTGAGTTCTTAGAACGTCAAGATAATTAATAATCGTCGCTGCTTGCTTGTCATTCATTGTAGCATCGACGTCTTGCATAATTCTGAATGTTGACCACACATGAGCCGGGCCATCATTGCGAAATTCTCTCTTGGCTTCACGGATACACTTGATTAAAGTTTTATTTGTCAAATCAACCAGAGCTCTCCTCAACAATTTAGGGGTTATTCTGCCAAGATCAAATCTAGGTTTAGAGGGTTTAATCGCAGATAATCTCGTAAATTCCTCCAGGTTATAATTAAGGCAAATATAAATTTCAATTATAGATTAATTTTATATATAAGGATTCAAGCAAAGAATAAGTGTAAATGGCTGATGATTGGTTGTGCAATTCCTTGTGTAAATGAATTCTGTGGATATCGCATGCAAAACGTGCGGAGAGAGAGAGAGAGAGTCTAGGACCAAAACAGTATTTACGATGTAGTGTTGAGGTTAGAGGAGAAACGCATATGTGTGTAAAATGCGGTGGTACAAAATACAGAGATCTGAAACGATATTATGATAAAAAAAATGCCAATAGCGTCGGTAATGAATATCCCATAAAAACGCCGAGACTATCTTGCCAGATTTTCACGCTAACAATAAAATAATTATTTAAACAAATAGCATCATATAAATGGAGCAAAATGAATTTGTGAATCATCCCATCATCAATAATTATGAGGCACTTCGTTATGGTGTAATTAGGAACTGTCGACTAAAACACCAGTCGGTTCTGTTAATAAATTGGTTATCTAGTTTTCAATACTAGGGTAATAAACATTAATACTCACATAAATTTATCTATGAATGTTTCCACGGACTAATTGAAGATGATTTTGTGAATGGTAACATCAACGAGAGGAAAGTTGATAATTCTTTAAGTAATTTGCGGTCTATTACACAAAGTCAGAATTGCAAATTTGGTGGTACTGGAAAATATAAATTTCCGAGAACGGTTAAAACTGTGAACGTGGAGACTGGCGAAGAAAAAGAAGTTCCATGGATAAGTGCAACTGCCATATATTTCTGTATTTCCCACCTCCAGTACAACTTGTGGCTGAGAGTATAATTAATTCTAGATTTTCAGAGAAATATAATCAACGAATAATATTTCAGTATCAATTGTATGCAAAAACACTCCAGATGAAGGGAGATAAATCTGTCAAGCAAAGCTTTCTCCGGTAAAGTGATTAAAGAGTAACCTCTCTTGTAACTGCGTAATATTAAATGACGACCATGGATTATTTTTTTGTGGCTCACACATTGTATTTTTGTCCCGCTTGACTCCGTCAAGGACTCTGTTGTGGTATGTTACACCAGGACGGTCCTTCTTTCTTGCGTGTTACACCCCTTGACTTCGTCTAGGACTATGTCCCTGATAACTCTGGAAAACAAGGGGAAACAGAGAAGTCACGCCAACCTTGCGTGTAATCTAGGTAAGGTATTTTTAGATTTCCTGGTATAAATAGTTCCCGAATGACGTCTGGCAGATTTATACGGTGTTTAGAAATTAAAATAAATTTATTGACTAATACACACTGCATTTAACGCAATTATACAACAATTGTGATTTATTCAGTATACTCTGTTTTTCGTGAGCACTTGAAGGACGCCAGTTATCTAAATATAATTAACTTCATATTAATGTTTCAAACATATAATCGTAAGAATAATCCCGTGTCCAGTACTAACGCAGCGAATTCTTATACTGGCTTTCCAAACCCGTGACTGACAAATTTGTCGACGGTGGGCGATATTCGCAATTTTTCTCCAGCCGAAGGAGAAATAAATTTCATGCACACCTTCCCACCATGTCAAACAACCTGGTGGGTGCTGTTTTGCACTCCCGGAGGTTTGATTTGGGTGTGTGTGTGCATGAAATGAGAGCCTAGACAACCGTCTGGACATGCTAGAATGTGATTTGGTATTCAAGGGGTTCACAAGGGGTAGTGTCTATGTATTAAATTTGAAAACAGGAGCCCCCCACCCCATAAACAGTAAGAGTAATGAGTTCTCAACCTCATGAAGGGTACCCCATACAAGGACATTCAGAAAGAATGTCAGCCAGAAAGATAAAGGCCTCAGCCAGAAAGTAAAAGGCCTCATGAAGAATACCCCCATGAAAGGACCCTATGGAACGGCAAATACTGGTAAATGAAGGGATCCCATGGAATAGTAATCGCTCGTCATTCTTACTGTTTCTTTTTTGCTTGTATTTTATTATATAATGAATTCCAAAAAGATTAATTCAATTATTTCTGAGATTAAAAAATTAAATGATGATAATATAAAATTATCTGACCAATTGGATCCTGAAAAAAAAATCACAAATGATTTTGAAGCGCTACCGGAACGGAGATACAATGGAAGGTACACTCTAGCAGCCGAATACAGGTTTATGAAATTACTTCAACAACCGATGAAATAATCGTTACTTTATATGGATACCAATAAAAGTATTCGGAAATTCGTTTCACTCGCAAACGCGATTGAGAAAGATCAGAGTTATCACGCGAATACGAAGCAAAAAACACTATGAGTTCACGTGTACGAGAATCGAAAAATTTATGTACGATCGTGAACACCATCACGGAGTCCTTGATGAAGTCCCTGACAGAGTCCTTGACGAAAGTCAAGAGGGATTGTGAAAGCGGTGACAACGTCACTACTGATATAACACCGACTAATATTTATTCAGATTCAGATTTATTTTTTATTTTTATTCTGACCCAGATTTATTTTTATTTTTATTCTGACTCAAATCAGCCAGGTCGTGATCTCACATACAAACTTGTTGTCAAAACTGCATTCCTTAAATCAAGCAAGTGTCCATTCTGGTCAGTATGTCTAAAATGTATCCGGGACAACAGTGGATTATGACATCGTAGATAAACCGGATTAACGGGTAGTTATACAATTAAAAACCCAGGAGGTACGTCGGGTGTGAATAAACATAAGGTATATCCCTGTTGCGCCCGCCTGGATTTTTCAAGATCTTCTTGATAACTGCCATCGATCGCACCACATACAAGATTGATTGCGATCGTTGATGCAATATTGACAATACCTGGTGATATATGACGACCACCGCAGTCTGGATCATTGTTATATTTGAGAATACCTGGAGGAGGGGATATTTTTCTCCATGCAGCAATAATCTGGGGATAGTATTCATCAATAATATCACTGACGGTTTTTTTTTTCATATCATCAATATTAAACCATCGTATTTAAAAAGTTGGCAAATCTGCCTCTGTGATATTAAAATATGAAAGAAATTATCCTTGTATGTTTAATCTGAAGGTCGAACGATGATGCCTGTCATTATTTCATGACCTCTGTAAATTACTGTCTTTATCACAGATTCATGAAATAACTCAGCGTCAGAATTTACTTGGTTCAGATGTTGTATTGTTGTAATGATTTTTTGTGTAAGATTATAATTTGGAAACTCGTATATGTACTGGTGAAATAATTGTTGTAATTCGTCACATACACGTTTATGTTCTTGTGTTATTTCTTTAGCCAGCGCTATATTAGAATTTCCACCCTTAGTTCTTAAATTTAATTCTTCTTCAGTGTCAGTTATATCATAGAATATCCATTCGATATAATTTTTACCATCAACATGGAATGTCGGACGGAATCGTTTATTCACGCATTAAGATCTCTATATTCTGGGTATTTTGTAAATGCGAGTTTGATGACTAATTAGATCTATGAGGCTCTGGTGGTCCTTGATGAACAGGTACTACCTCTGGCCATCCTAATACGGTTCTGATCGATGACTGATATATATCTGCGGCGTAGTCGGGTGTCGATATTTCTATCGCGGCTGATAATGTTGGCTCATGAACCGTAATAACAATTTTGGATTCTTTTCCTGTGATAGATTCAATCCTACGTTGGAATTCACTATTGATCTGTTCTATTTGATAACTGGCCGTAGGAATACCAACAACTTGCCAATCGGGGGTTCCATTAGATTTATTTTTATAAGAATACACCAATGAGTTATTTGCTTGTAATCCACCAGATGACTTTGATCTAATATTTGGCTGGCTGTAATATATTCACAATTGTGCTAACGCTATTTCCTTGGCTGGAATTGCCGTTGGAAAGCTAACGTCGAACTCAGGATTGGTTGAGCTCGCTGATATCATCGTGGTTGTTGGCGGTGTTGTATTAGCGACGGTTTGTTCTAGCAATTTTTGTGACATCGTTATTTACTTCCTGATTTTAAGTTAGGGATCTTTGTCAGAGGTTTGGTTTCCAGTTGCTTCGTAATAAATCTTAATCATTTCGGCGAATTCCGGATCTGATATTACTCCATCGTTGAGCGCTGATGATATCATTGATGATAATTTGGCGTACGCGTGTGTTGCCGCTGATGGCTACGTTGTATATTCGTGTAATTTATCAGCCGCGCACGTGGATATCTTTTTTTGCGATGATATTAAGAATACCAGCAACACCTGTTATAGCTGCAACACCAATTCCTATTACTGGTGGTATTATGTAAGACGCTGACAATGATCCGATTATAGTTGCTGTTCCAGCGACTGCGGCGGATGCAGAGTATACAATTATGTCAGTAATAACGATACGTCTGCGGTATTTGTTTGTTTTACTGTATATTCATCAATGATATTTTTCAGTTGGGCCTGCAACAAACGCACTTGCTCGTATCCGTAATGTTGCGCTGCAATAAAGTCAATCGAATGAGTCATTATATAATATATAATTTAAGCAGGTGATAGTTTAACGACTAATTGAAGATTTTTTTTTTTTTTTTTTTTTTTTTTTTTTTGTTTGTTTTGTTTTTTTCACGAGTTCAACCACGAATATTACCTCCTTGTCTTGCTTCAGTACTACTAATATAGATTCAGACGTAGGCCGGACAGGAGAATGCCGTAAAATCGTGGTAGATACTGTAAATGTTGTAGCGTCGAGTACTGAGAATCTGTATATGCCGGTAACCTTCGCGCGATGTTCAATGGAACTATTGAGGGGTGTCCATAATGCTGATCCAGACGCTACTGTATATACTACATCATCGGTAATGTTTTTTGATTTCGGAGTTTAATGTCGACGACTGCTGAACTTCCAAAAAATTCATTAATGGCTCTATTTGTGTTTCTATGAAAATTTACAAACCCGGCTACATGAGTAGAAAATTCCGATCTAAATGTCGCCAGTCCATCATTGATTGTCATTAACGAGGTCATCTTCGGAATGTTGCTATCGTCGACGTATTTCTTCGTTGGGGCGTCATCATTTGATTCTGGTTTTCCAAGATCAGTAATTTTATTATTAGCCATATTGAGCGAACCAGTCATTGTATTATCGGCGGATAGTAAACGATCGTCGATCTCAGTTCTGATTGTGTTGTTGTCTACGTATCTTTTTGTTGCCACATCATCGTCTGAGTTTGTTTCTCTCACATTGATAATTGTATTTCTGCTCATATTGAGATCTCCATGCATAATAACTCCAATTCTTCTGATGCGTCCAGCAATCTATCCCATGCGTGTTAGAATTGATTCCTCCGAGTTTTTAAATTACCTTTCTTAGTAAATACCGCCAAATTATCTTCGGTCGCATCTGGAACTCTCAGAATAATATCTGTCAACAAATATTGCTCGTCTTTAATCGCCCTTATTGATCCTGAAAAACAACAACTTCATTTTGGTCCACATCTGCGGGACGCAAAAGATTAGTTAAATCATCCTTGACCTGGTCAAGGCTTGCATATTTGGATAATTCACCTTGAGGTTTGAGACTCCGAGAACATCTTCCAAAAAATAGCTACCATTGTATGTTCACTAAGGCCTGTTTAAAACGACGGTGGACGGCTATACCATCTAGTGATATAATCGTGCGGGATTTATGAGGCGGAGTCGTTGAAGATGACACAGTGTCGAAGACAACAAGTACTTCACGGCCACATATTGGCGGATCAGTTATTGTCTGTGTTGGTAATGTTGAGTATCAGATCGTCGGAATGCTATGCATTCCAGCATTAACATATTTTTAAAATTCCTTCGGAGGTGCCAGTCCATACGAATCGAAAGAAACAACTCCACGTGGATCAGTCGCATAAGCAACCCAGCGAGTAGCTGGTCCAGAACTTCCATCGAGATTAATGATACCGGTTTCAACATGGTTTGGTTGTTTTGGTAGTTGATCACGCATAATTACACCTCTGAAATTTTTGATGTTTAGTTTTTTATCAGCACCAATTAAATCAGGATTGGACATGGGATGCATCATCAAAGTGTCCCGGGCAGTCTTAGACCTTTCCCCTTGGATTGGCCGTAGCATGAATGAGGGGTTCCTGGCAGCCTTAGACCTAATCCGTGAAGGGACCGACCTTTTTTTTTAAGTATTTAGCCCTTGGCCTATTGCTTTCTTTAATGCCATCCCAGCGGCAGTTCCAACAGCACCATGTGTAGCTACCTTTGCAACAGCTGAGGCTGCAGCAGCTATCAGCGCTGATATAGTTACAAGAAGTGGAAATATACCACCCATCTTGATTGCGTCTTTAATGGCACCCGCAGAGACATTAAATCTGACGCCGGTATTTGATCGTATGGTGTCATTGAAGTGCCTGAGTTGACATTCTGTCAGTCATAGTTTATTTGGACCACCTGCGATCTGTTCTAATTTCAGTAATATTTTTATTTCACAATTCCTTTTTGATACTGATTGTAGCTTTTTAATATGACCAGGAGTCAGACTGACACTAACATAATGCTATGACATTATAATATCAGACAATTTAATTTCATGTTTTCCAGTGGGGCATCAATGACTTTCATTCGTCCACCAACACCTTCAAGCAACATTGTTTTGTCTGAGAGTTTAACAGCGATTACTCTGTAATTAGGAATAATTTCTCTTGCTCACGAGATCGGAAGTGTATGTCAACGACTGATTGTCTGAATAAATGTAAGTGTTCCAGTGAGAAATAATAGATCGGATATAATGTTGTGAAATCCCGCTGAAATATTTGCAAATCAGAGTCAACATTCTGATCATGCCCCATGAATGTCATCAACCGATGATAAGCACGTGCAACATGATTGTGTTCAAAATTCAGTAACACTTCTTCAGACGGTACTTGATGTCCATTTATCCTCAAAGAAACTTCACTAACCCCAAGCGGGTCAAAAACCATTGGATTTCGCTCCTGCGAATCTATTCTTCAGCATTTTGAAGAGCAGTAAATGTATGTAGTGGTGCTGATATTCCCCTGCCGTGATGCTATCTGCAATGTGAATAAGCCATTAATATAGCTTAGAATACTGTCTGTGGTCATCGTCAACAATGACAATGTTGATTTACCACCTTGATCCATAGATCATAGAGAGCAACCGTTGTTTGTCGGCAAGTGATGGAGTCATTAACAACGAAAGTTTTCTTAGTATTACTTTGCCTTCATTAACGTCAGCATCACGCCATATTGCATCATTGTCGGTGGCTTTTCTAACAAGTACCACGATATGTTTAGCGCCAAATATAACTTTTCTAACATTGGTGCAAAATCCGAATATATGTGACAGTGGATTCACACATGAAAATTCTTCATTGATATTTAACATCGATCGGCGTGCTGCGATCTCAAGTTGAAATTTTCATTCATTGATGCAACTTCAGTTCCAGCTGCAATCAGTGTCACATTTCTGCTTTCGGGCTGATCAGTAATGTCTTTGGCAAGCATCATCGACGGACCAGCTGATCTAAGGTAATCATCGCTAAATTTTGCAAGGCCATTTATCGTCGTGGTAACATCCATATTTTCGAGACGTGATTCAATATTCTTTTCGTGAATGATGTATGTGGCACTGTTAAATAACGCCATGACGCCATTATTAACAAAACCAACTCGATCACCAATTCCGTACGCTGTATAGTCTGGTTTCAAAAGTCTACCTTCGATCTCAATGAATGCCTCAGAGGGTAAGAAATATTTGCTTGTCATAAGAATAATATTGATAATCACGCACCGATTCCTCCTTGATAACTGGTGCGTCCATGTCAAATGTTGGATTAGATACACTTTAAACATCTTTATCATACTTGCTATCGTCTAACACGAAGACAACTTCCTGCTATTAGACTAGCAGTTATATTTTTTTCTCTTTTTCTGATAGGGGTATACCAGCCAACTCTGCTAGTTTTTGATTCGCGGCTTGATTTATTATTTTACTAATTTCAGGCATAACTTCTGTGTTGGGTAATTTTACTGGCTGAGGTCGGACCGCTTGCTGTCTGCGTATTAATCGTGCTAGTCTGTCCTTGATTGCCGATAATGCTGTACTAGCAACATCACCAACAACACCAATACTTTTATCACCAACAACGTCAATAGCTTTCGTTCCCATTTGGTTTGCAATAGGTATTGCTATTGAGGTTATACTTCTGAATAGACCCTGAACAACATCACCGAGTCCATCTCTGTAGATCGCTTTATACGTAGGTAATTGTGAATTTATCACCCTGACCATGATCGGTCTACGCTGAGCATTATGTATGATCATCTTATTTTCTTGTTACTGATCTAATTGCATACCCTCAATCACTGCGGTAATCATCAACGATTTCATCAATGAGGGACGGATGAACATTAATATCCATGATACCGCCTGTAATTAATCTCTGACAAATAACAGCTGCTTCATTGATGATTTCTGGGGAATTATTGCCGGTTCGTTTTCCGCCAATCAGAATTTCTAGTTGTTCAACATCGGCAAGGACGTTATTGGGACATGAGGTAATAAGACCACTCCCCGTAGTACCTATACCAATACCCCTTCCGGTGACTTCATGGTCAGAACTTGCGTCACGCCATTGTTTGACTGATTGCTGTAATTCTTGTAATTGTTGTCATTGTCCTTCTTTTATTTGTTATAATTGTTTTTGTGATAATTTTGGTTGTTGTTTTTGTTGTTGTTGTTCTTGTTGTGGTCGTTGTTTTATTTGTTTTTGTTGTGGTGATATCTGTAATCATGCAATATAGTTATCTGTCTCATTGATAAACTAAATATATCTTGAATCATCATTCCTGGCTTAATCAACCCCGTAATGTATGCGAAATATCCATTTATACCAGTCTTCACGGCCTACAGAACGATCATGGTACTCCGGTTTCAGAAATTATTCTTTCTTATTAAAACTCCTTACGGCACGCACAGCTAATTGTTTTATGCTTTTGGCGTTCCTGCTGTCAGTAATACCATTTTCGGTAAATTTATCAATAGGCGCGCTTCCCTCTCTTGCTTGTTCTGGTTCTGGTTCTGGTTCTGGTTCTGATTCTGGTTCTGGTATACAATCGTTTATATTACCTCTTTCAGCAGGAGCTTGGTCAATACCTGCAAGTATTTCTCGCATTGGTTGAGCAGCAGCTATTTCACCTGGAAATTCTCTTAGAATCGTTTTTGTTTTCTGAGTTCTTTCTGCTATTTTTCCAGTTGCTTTAGCGGTTTGCCCTAACGTGGGAAGAAGACCTTTGGTAGCCGTTGTAACTTTTTCGATAGCCTTTGTAACCGGTTTAAATAACTGTTCTGCATCTTCTGTAAATTCCACCTGAGACTCCTGGTGGTCTTGTAATTTTTGTTTGACAGAATCACTAACTGGAAGATATTTTTTAATTACCTCTAGTCGCTGTCGAGCTAGTTTAGATGTGTGAGATTCCATGGTTAGTGTTATTATTGATATCATACTTTAATTACGCTACACAGCAGCAGGGAGGGTGACGACAAATGATGAGTGTCCTGGTAGGTAAACGAGGACGCATAAACATTTGAAAATACAGGCGTCAAAGATAAATTAACCCAATTAAGAGGCCTCGGTCGGTTAGAGGCTTCGGTTTGGCGTTATTGACCTTGTATTTTCATTTTTGCTGGAAGCTTTATATTCGCAAAATAACCCTCCTAAAATTGTGTAGGCTTCACCCTCCCTGCTGCTAGGGTACTGGGTAGGGGGAAAGACATTCATGAACATACTTAATAGTCTGCAGTGTGCTGGGCAAAGGGAAATACATACATGAACACACTTTATACCGTGTATGGTACTGGGTAAGGGGAGAGACATAAATGAACATATTTAATACCCTGTAGGGTGCTAGGTTAGAGGAAAGACACACATGGACATGTTTAATACCCATTTAGGTGTTGGATAGGGGAAAAACATACATACTTAATACCCAGTTAGGTGTTGTGTAGGGGAAAGACATACATGAACACACTTAATTATGGAGGGGGATTACCGCCGTAATTCTATGCATGTATTTTGTGATCTTCCTTGATGCATTATTGCAAATGATTGCTTGCAAGTTCTACTTTCATAATTCTATCTATGTATATTGTGTTCTTCATTGATGCAAATTGTACATGGCAGTTTGCAAGAGCTACCTTCCTTCTGCATTATTGTAAATGGCTGCTTGCAAGTGCTACATTCCTAATTCTAGTCATGAATTTTCTGTTCTTCATTGATACAAGCTGTAAATGGCTGCTTGCAAG
>JAECUM010067165.1:0-17025 GCA_016617855.1 Megalonaias nervosa
TTTTTGTGTTTTTGTTTTTTTTCTTGCAACCTTTTTCCTTCGTGGTAGGGTTTGAATCGAAGGGTCGTCAAGATGCACGAGGTGCTTAAGACGTACGATTGTCGTTCGCATAAGTTAGCCAGGGGTTCCTATCTGTTTGGCTTTCACTTGCCCTTGTGAAATATACCAAGTCATTGTCACAACAAGAGGCAGAGAGGGGTATACATACCGAGAGAACGAACTTGATTCAATCATTTCTGAATAAGCAATCTAGATGAAACGATCGCACGATTTCAGTAAGAGAGAAGAAGAAGGTAAGAGGCAGCGACGTGACGTATCGCCTCACACACGAAAAGAAGTGTTCGCTCAAATCGAAGACATGAGCGAACCTGAACCAACACCTTCCACGTCTGCGACCAGACCGAGAGAGCCTATTCCAAACCGAAGTCCACCAGTATCACCCAAAAAGTATTACCACATTCGAGAGACGGAAAAACGCTCCTCTAGAAAATTTAGAACTACGGCCTACACCTACACGGCGAAGTTTAAAGATTTCAAGTCAGACGTACCGCTGGAGAAAGCAGAGGGGTTCATCACCGATGTGTGGGATTCTTTGTTAGCCGCACTGAAACGACGATGACAATGCAAAGAAGACGATGTCATGAGACTTTCCATTCATCACGACAGTTTCAAATCACCCGTTTGGATCGAGTTTAGCAGCTCAGCAGATTTGACACCTTCCAAAGTCATCGACAAGATTCAACACGTACAGCAATCCAACGGCATATTTCACATCACAGACGGAAAAGCAACACTGTTCATGACCCACGTGTCTCTTCCCCAAGAAATAGGGGCGCAAAAAGGTGTTATTGGTGGACGACCTTCGCAGCATCAAGCGCAGCATCGTTCAAATTAACAACCCTCAAGACCAGATGTATTTAGCCCGTGCCATCGTGGTGGGACGAACGTATGCCGACAAGAACGACACGGCAGAATTTTAAAAGAGCCTGGAAAACTATTCGACAATCGGACCGAGCCAAACAACGAAGAGAAGCAGAACTCCTGTTACAGCAAGCGGGGCTATCCAAAGACACACCCTACGGCATTCCTGAAATGCAAAAATTGCAAGACGTCTTGGCTTCACGCTGCACCTTGAAAGTGCACCCTCAAGAAGTGCGCGGACCTCTGTTGTTTCGAGGCAAAAATTTCAAAGACGGAAAATACATTCACGTCTATCATCACGATGAACATTTCGATGCCATAACCAGTATCACTGCATTCCTGGGATACAGTTATTACTGTGAGAAATGTGAATATGGCTATAAAAATCGAGAGCAACACAAGTATTGTGGATCGAAATGCTCAGGATGTTCAGCCTCTAAACCCTGTCTTGACGAAGGTCAAGAACGAGTGCATTGCCCAGCTTGTCAGCGCACTCTCGTCAGTTCAACCTGTTACCAACAACATCTAAAGACGCAAGGTTCACAGCAGAAAAGTGCTTGCTAACTCCTGAGATTGTGCCCTACGTGTGGACAAGGCACACACACCAATAGTGTCAAGTTACACGTTTGTCGAGGAAAGAAACGATGTCACATTTCTCGCCAAATCGTGGACTTAGAACATGAAAGCTACATTCAAAAATACCATCCCCAACAGGAAGAAGATGACCACAAGAAGAAAGGGAATTTCATCTTTTTCGATTTCGAATGCATGCAAGAGACTGGCACTCACATTCCTAATTTCTGCGTGGCTCACCGAGCGTGCGAGAAGTGCATCCAAGAACCTATCGTTAGTCATTGCAATCACTGTAGCAAGATTCCTGGAGGACGTGAACAAATCTTTTGGGGACCAAACACGCTGACCGATTTCGCCCAATGGATCTTAAACCCTATCGACGAGACGTGGAGTCAAGAGGACATCGAACGTTACGGAGATTGTCATCGCTATGCCACGGTGGTGGCTCACAATTTCTCGGGATACGATGGACAATTTCTTCTCAGATACTATACGGAACAAGGCACCGAACGTCCTAAAGTGACTTTGAACGGAGCCAAACTCATCTATATGCAAGTGGAACAAGTGCAATTTAAAGATTCGATGAGTTACTTGGCCATGCCATTGAGTCGAATGCCTAAAACGTTTGGAATGACAGAAATGGCCAAAGGCTATTTCCGCACTTTGTCAATACCAAAGCCAATCAACACGCCGTTCTACCCCATTTGCCTGAGGCTCATTTCTACGACCCCGACAACATGCGTACCGAACAACGAGAAGCTTTCTACGCTTGGTACCAGACACACGCCTCGAACCCCTTCGACTTTCAGGAAGAAATGTTAAAGTATTGTCGTTCCGACGTGGACATTTTACGGCGTTGCTGTGCAAAATTTTGAGAATTGTTCATGGAACACGGAGGGATCGATCCTTTGAAAGAAGCCTGCACCATTGCCAAAGCATGTTCCTTAGTGTACCGCCAACGATTCATGCCTGAAAACACCCTGGGTGTCATCTGCCCTCAAACGACGAACTTTGTCAAACGTCAATACTCCGTCAAAGCCCTACGCTGGTTACATTACTTGTGCGACAAGGAAGACAAATGGATCCAACACACCCGCAAGGGAGGAGGCGAAAACACCATTGGCAGGTATTCGGTGGATGGTTGGGACTTAGAAAAGCCCCACATCGTGTACGAGTTTAATGGGTGCTTATTTCACGGATGTCCGATCTGTTACCCTCAACATGACACCAAAAATGAGTTTGTACAATGGACCATGGAAAACTTGTACGAAGCCAGTTGTCAGCGACGCTTGAAGTTAGAACAGCAAGGATACCAAGTGGTGGAAGTGTGGGAACACGAGTACGATCCCCGTTTGAAAACCGATCCCGAGTTTAAGCGCATCGTGGAAAGTTACAAGCTGGTAGATCCACTGAACCCACGGGACAGTTTGTACGGAGGACGGACGAATGCCACTTGTTTGCTGTACCAAGCCGACGCGGAAAAAGGAGAAGAAATAAAATATTTGGACGTGTGTTCGCTGTATCCTTACGTATGCAAATATTGTCGCTTTCCGGCAGGGCACCGGCAATTGCTGACAGAACACATCGACGTGGACAACATTCGACAATACGAAGGATTGATCAAATGTAAAGTTTTGCCTCCCACGGACTTGTACCATCCCGTTTTACCTGACCATTGCCAAGGAAAACTGATGTTTCCTTTGTGCCGTACTTGTGCCGAAACGTGCAACCAAGACCGACCTTGTCAGCACAGCCAGGAAGAACGTGCCTTGATGGGAACGTGGGTCAGCGTGGAATTGTTTAAAGCTCTGGACCTGGGATACCAACTGTTAGAAGTGTACGAAATTTACCACTTTCCCAAGACAGAACAGTACCACAAGGGCCACGAGACTCAGAAAGGCATTTTCGCAGACTACGTGGATGCTTTTTTGAAACTGAAACAAGAAGCCAGTGGCTATCCTTCCTGGTGCCACACTCCCGAAGACCAAAAGAAATTCAAAAACAAATAATGGGAGCATGAAGGTATCATTTTAGACCACATCGAGAAAAACGAAGAAAGGCGATCGTTTGCCAAAGTGATGTTAAATTGCTTGTGGGGTAAAATGGCACAACGACCGTGTTTACCCAAGACGGAGTATTTGACTGAACCTTCCCGCAACTTCCAGATGATTCACGACAAAACCAAATACATGAAACACGTGGACGTCCTTCGTGAGGACTTGATCTTAGTCAACTACGAAGAAGAACTGGACTTTGTAGAAGCCGACGAAATTGGAAATGTCATCATTGCGGCTAACGTGACAGCCCATGCTCGCTTAAAACTGTACGAAGCGTTACACCAGTTAGATGATCGTGTGCTGTATTTTGACACAGACAGTTGCATCTACATCGATCGCGTGGGTCAAAGTCACCCTAATATCGAAGGAGACCGTTTAGGAGCCTGGACGGACGAGCATCCCGACGATAAGATTCTAAGTTTTGCTAGTGGCGGTCCTAAAAATTACGGCTACGAATACCGAGACCCACAAGGAGAAGTGCACACGGAGTGTAAAGTGAAAGGATTGACTCTCAATTATCGCACCAGTGAAGTGGTGAACTTCGGCGTGCTGAAAGAAGCCTTGCAGTCTGGACAGGATGGAAATTTTAGAGTGATCACCAACGAACCGAACAAGATTGTACGTTTACCCACACACCAAATCGTCAGTCGACCCTTGGAAAAAGTCTATCAAATCGTGTACCAGAAGCGAGTACGGCTTCGCGACCACTTCACTTTACCGTACGGTCACGTCAATATTGGTCAACATATAAAAAGGGACAACGTCCAAGACCGATAGTTCATTTGTAACTACAAACGCCAAGCGAGAAACATGAATACTTTCAAACAGCAAGCATCGAGCGTAAGACTCAAGTCCAACGAGAAACTCGAGTGCGATGCTGTGCCTCACGATCACATCACCAATGCAGTACCACATCTTAGGTGTTTATTTACTAACACCATGGCAAACTACGTGCAACCAGTGCGACATCAGACCACAAGACTTTACCTTATGGACATGCTGATATCACCCAGTATAAAATAGGGAAAACTTCCAAGAACGACACTTCATTGCGAGCACAAACGCCGAGAAAGATGAATCACTCTACGCAGGTGAAAAAAGAGAAGGAACAAACATCATTGACCACTTTCACCACCGTACCCTCACTGCAAAGCGCGTCCAAGAAGGAAAAGAATTCAGTAGACCTAAAGGAGCATTTTAGCATTCAAATGATTCAGACAGCGACTTCGAGAAAAGTTCGGACGACAACTTACACATACACGGTGAAATTTAAAGACTTTGCGTCAGACGTTCCAGCCAAGGAAGCAGCAGGTTTCATTACGGACTTATTTGACTCACTGTTAGAGGAACTCAAACGTCAGTGTCAAGACAAAGATCAGGGTCGTTTGAGCCTATCTATGTATCACGAAAGTTTGAACTCTCCTGTGTGTCTCGGGTTTAGTACTCCTGCAGAATTAACTTCTTCCAAACTATTGAGGGCTACTGAAGACGTGCAGACGATGAGAGAAGAATTTGACATCACCAATGGAAAAGTGACCATTCACATGGCATACGTTGTACATCCATGGGAAGAATACAATAACCACCATTGATCTGCTTGTCGATAAGTGTACCTAGCACGATGGATATACCAACAGATCTACAGATGAAAGGGACTACGTGAAGGAAAACATCTACGCTGGGACACAAGTGGTAGCTGACCAGATATAAACAACGTGCGTGACTGATAAAAAGAAAAGCACCAACTTTGTCCAATTTGAACGTTTGTTTCTTGTTTAAGCTTTTTCTCAAAAATGGACATTAATTGTAGTATCAAAAATGTCATTCTATTTTGAAATGCATATAGGTTGTATATGTTTTTTTGAAGGCATGAACTTTAATTGTTAAAAGTAGTTTTCTAGAACCAAGAAATATATAACTTGTGAATAGGTTTGTTTCAATGTCCAAATTTGTATGTATTAAATGGATAGTTCTTAGACCAAAACACAGGCCGTAGAGCCCATGTATATATTTGAATAAATGTTTGTATCCATACAATAGACTTTTCTTTTTGGAGTCTCTATTCTGTCTGTGAGATTTTCTTTGGAACATCTCTGTCCTCTTTTCTGTGTGTTTGGATGTGTATCTGTTTGTTTCTGTATGTCTATGTTTGTCCCTATCAACCCTTTGTCCCTATAAATACATTTCACCCTATAAATAGTTTTGACCCTATAAACTCCATGACGTCACCCATGTTAATTTCCATTGACCTCCAGGTAACATTCCCATGTTAAATTCCCATTTGTCCCCAAAGTACAAACCACCTCTTTTATCATAGAAGTCTACGTGAGGCTATAAATCTTCAGGCTATAGTGAAAACGACCAAATTTGACATAGAAGTCTACGTGAGGCTATAAATCTTGAAGCTACGGTTGGTTGGCTGGTTAGTTGAATTTTTACGGCGCACCAGCACTATGAGGCTATTTAGCACCATACAAAAGGTTATATCTTTCATCATTTAAAAGTGGTAAAAGGTTTCGTATCGACCAGCGATACGAAACCAAACAGTTGAAGGTAAAACGATAAATTGGTTGATTGATTGATTGATTGAATTTTTTAACGGCGCACCAGCACTATGAGGCTATTTAGCGCCATACAAAAGGTTATATCATTCATTATTTATAAGTGGTAAAAGATTACGTATCGACCAGCGATACGAAACCAAACAGTTGAAGGTAAAACGATAAAATGGTAACGGTGATAAATAAAGTTTCCCGATCAACGGGGAGTGCAAATGATGTATGACAAGGAAAACAGATGAAACGTAATTAAAATCTAGCGACGGTATATATAGCACATAAAACTGTTTAAGGTGATAGCATAAAAGCTATAACTTATGATAAATATTTACTTCCTTCAGGAAGTCTATAATATAAGAAATGCTAACTGTATCAAAGAGCTCCCTAATGTCATGCACATTGTAATAATGGTTACGCGTAGGTTGGAGGTCGAATGGTTGGTCTTCTCCTTTTAGTATATAGGAGTGGGTTAAATAAGTATGGCCGATTCGAATTCTTGCAATGACTACCTCCTCCCTACGGATGGCTCTGTAGGAAGGAGTCCATTCTCCTAGGGTTGGCTTGATGGCATGAAGTTTGTTATTCACGGCATCATTCCATGATGCCTGCCATTTCTGACGTAAACAGTCTTTGATACTAAGTTTAAAATCAGTATACGGAGTATTAAAATCAGATGGTTCTAGTGATAGGGCCATTTTAGCAGCGCGATCTGCTTTGTCATTACCTTTAATTCCAATATGGCTGGGTAACCAACAGTATACTATATTGTGTGAGGTACTCAGCTCAGTATGTTTAAGAAGAACATTAGCTAACAATGGATTCTCCAGTTTTCTATTATGTAGTGACTGAAGTACTGATAGTGAATCGGAGAAGATGATGCTATTTAAAATACGCTTGCTTTCAATATGTTGCAATGCAAGGTCTATTGCTCTGATTTCAGCTGAAAAATGGATGTACCATTTGGCAAGCGAACTTTTGTTGTGTGTTTTCCACTAACGAAGGCTGCAGCAGCCTTTTCCTGATCTTTTGATCCATCAGTATATATTCTTGTATAATTTTCAAACTGGGCGATTAGTTCATGGTAACAGTTGTGGAAGATGGAAGGGTTTGTCTCCGATTTTTTTTCCATCGTGTAATGTGAAAAGTACCTTTGGTTGTTAAAGTAGCCAGGGAGGTGTTTCGGAGACGGTCGTTTTCAGAATTTTTGAAAGATCAATTTTGGTACTGTCAAGGCATGGTAATATTCTAATGCCAAAGGTAGGTGTGACGTTTGGTTTATTGTCATATAAGGTTTTATATTTGGGTTCAAAAACAGCCGAAAAAGCAGGGTTCAGAGGGTTTGAGCTTAATTTGAGAGCATACTGTGCGGAAAGCATTTCTCTACGTTGTGATAAAGGTGGTTCGTTCGCTTCAACGAGTAGGCTTTCACACGGGGATGTCTTAAATGCTCCCAAGGCAAGTCTTATTCCCTGATGATGAATTGTGTCTAGCATCTTCAAATAGGACTTCCTAGCTGAACCATAGACAACGCAACCATAGTCTAGTTTCGAGCGAATAAATGTTCTGTATAAACTGAGTATGACTTTCCTATCAGCACCCCAGTCGGTGTGCGCTATTACTTTAAGTAAGTCTAGAGACTTCAAGCATTTAGCTTTCAAATTCTTCAGGTGTGGAATAAAAGTCAGTTTTCTGTCGAAGATAATACCTAAGAATTTTGCTTCCTCAACAACTGGAATAGGTGTTCCGTCCAGCGTGAGTTTAGGTCCATCATGATGTCTTCGTAACTGACAGAAATGCATACATACAGTTTTTGATTTCGAGAATTTGAAACCGTTAGTATTGGCCCAATTTTGAATCTTGTTGATATTTTGCTGTAATTGTCTTTCAATTGTATGCATGTGCTTGGATCGGTAACATATTAAAAAGTCATCAACATATAGGGAGCAATCCACACCAGGAGTCAGACACTTGGTGATGCTATTAATTTTTATGTTGAAAAGCGTCACCGACAAAATACTGCCCTGGGGCACACCCATCTCTTGATCGTGTATATCAGAGAGGGTGGAGTCCACTCGTACCTTGAATTCCCTGTCTGACAGGAAGTTTGATATGAACGAGGGCAGTCGGTCTTTTAGACCCAGATCATGTAGGTCATTTAGTATTCCGTACTTCCACGTTGTGTCATAGGCCTTTTCCAAATCAAAGAAAACCGATACTAAGTGTTCCTTCTTGATAAAAGCGTCGCGAATAAATGTTTCCAGTCTAACCAGATGATCATTGGTACTACGACCATAACGAAAACCACTTTGGAAAGGAGATATTAAATTGTTGGTTTCCAAATACCACACAAGCCGAGAATTGATCATTCGCTCCATTGTTTTGCATACGCAGCTAGTTAATGATATAGGTCTATAGTTGGTAGGATCTGCGCTATCTTTGCCTGGTTCGGGAATTGGTATTATTGTTGCTTCTTTCCAAATTTTTGGTACATTACCAGTGATCCATAAATCATTGAAGATTTCCAGAAGAACTGTTAAGGATGGTTCTGGAAGGTGTTTCAAAAACTGGTAATGTATATCGTCAGGCCCAGTAGATGTATCATGGGCTTTATTAAAAGATTCCATAAAAACGGTTGGTTATAGCTCTCTGAGTTATTCGATGTGAATTTCAACCGTGTTTTTTCTTTTTGAGCTTTTAGTCTTCGGAAAGCTTCTGAATAATTAGACGATGAGGAATTTTTGGAGAAACAATCAGCAAGTACATTAGCTATTTCATGCTTGGTATTGAAATTGTTGTTATTTATCTTCACATGTCGGAATGAATTGTGTTTTCCCTTTCCATTTATTTTGCGGATCGCATCCCAAACTTTCTTTATTGAGGAACGAGAGTTTAAAGTTGAAACATATTTTTTTCATGATGCTCGTTTACTTTCTTTAATTATGCGGTGAGCTGTGGCCCGAACAATACGGTCCTGAGTTAAGTTTTCGGGCGTTGGGCGATAATTAAATATTTTCAGTGCTTCTCGGCGTTGTCTAATGGCTTCTTTACATTCTTTAGTGAACCACGGTTTTTGGGTTCTTTTACCATTCGGCGAGGACTTAGGAATGGATTCTTCTGCAATCTCAGTTAAGACGGATGTAAATTGTCGAATAGGATCAAAATCGTTTAGGACGGTATTCCTGTTAATTCTAGCTGTACAAAGTGTTTCAAACTTGGCCCAGTCAGCTTTCTTTAAATTCCACTGTGGAATCGTGTCATCAATTGTAACGTTGGTGTTCTTAAGAGAGATTGGAAAGTGATCACTGCTGTGAAGGTCATCAGCGACCTTCCAATTATAATCTAAAAGTAGTGAAGGAGAACAAATTGTCAAGTCGATACATGTGTATGTGCCAGTTCCTGGGTGGAAGTACGTCGGAGACTTGGTATTAAATAGACACAAGTCGTGTCTAGTAATAAAATATTCAACCTTTTTGCCCCTGTCGCTTATGTGATTTGATCCCCATAAAATGTTATGGGCATTAAAATCACCGAGTAAAACAAATGGTGTAGGAAGTTGTTGAACAAGCGTGTTTAATTCGTTTGGTAATAAGTTGGTGTTTGGTGGTATGTAAATAGAACAAAATGTAATCACTCGATGTAGAGTGACACTCACAGCAATGGCTTGCAAATTTGTGTTTAGAGGGATGACGCTCTATTGTTCACAGCAATAGAAACCCCTCCCGAGGCCCTGTCAACGTTCTGTAAGTAGGTGTTAAACAGGGAGTAGTTTTTGAGTGTGATGTTGTCCGTATCTTTTAAAAAGGTTTCCTGAAGGCATAGTATTGCAGGATCATATTCCTTTAAAAGCAGAAGAATATTATTGTAATAGGCTTTAAGTCCTCGACAATTCCATTGTATGATCGTGTTCCTCATTATAAGTTTAGAGTGGAGATTTTGGAGCTAGGTTAGACTTTTCGGGGAGAGAATCTGTATGGTTATTTCTCTGGAGGAAGTACGGGAATAATTTTTTTGGTAGGTCTGGAGCTACGTTGAGAACATGGAGCAGTACCTTCTGCATCCATGCTTTCAATGTCCCCAAACCTGTTATAGAGTTTGATGGGGTCATCTGACCCCTTTTGCTGCCTATTTCCTTGAGATCTGTTTTTATTCTTTGGTGATTTCGGTGGTGGGGTATTGTTGAAAGTTGTTTAGGTAGATTCCGTGTTTTTTGTGCTTGGTAATGGGGGGTGTTAGAGCGAGGTGTTGACTCCGGTGGATCTGTCTGTTTTTGGTTGGTTGGTTAGTTGAATTTTTACGGCGCACCAGCACTATGAGGCTATTTAGCGCCATACAAAAGGTTATATCTTTCATCATGTAAAAGTGGTAAAAGGTTTAGTATCGACCAGCGATACGAAACCAAACAGTTGAAGGTAAAAAGATAAAATGGTAACGGTTATAAATAAATAAAGTTTCCCGATCAACGGGGAGTGCAAATGATGTATGACAACGAAAACAGATGAAAGGTAATTAAAATCTACCGACGGTATATATAGCACATAAAACTGTTTAAGGTGATAGCATACAAGCTATAGCTTATGGTAAATATTTACTTCCTTCAGGAAGTCTATAATATAAGAAACGCTAACTGTATCAAAGAGCTCCCTAATGTCATGCACATTGTAATAATGATTACGCGTAGGTTGGAGGTCGAAACACTCCAACATAAAGTGCTTAACAGTGAATGGTTCATTGCAAGATATGCACTCTGGAGGGTCTTCTCCTTTTAGTATGTAGGAGTGGGTTAAATAAGTATGGCCGATTCGAATTCTTGCAACGACTACCTCCTCCCTACGGACGGCTCTGTAGGAAGGAGTCCATTCTCCTAGGGTTGGCTTGATGGCATGAAGTTTGTTATTCACGGCATCATTCCATGATGCCTGCCATTTCTGACGTAAACATTCTTTGATACTACGTATAAAATCAGTATACGGTGTATTAAAATGAGATGGTTCTAGTGATAGAGCCATTTTAGCAGCGCGGTCTGCTTTGTCATTACCTTTAATTCCAATATGGCTGGGTAACCAACAGTATACTATATTGTGTGAGGTACTCAGCTCAGTATGTTTAAGGAGAACATTAGCTAATAATGGATTCTCCAGTTTTCTATTATGTAGTGACTGAAGTACTGATAGTGAATCGGAGAAGATGATGCTATTTAAAATACGCTTGTTTTCAATATATTGCAATGCAAGGTCTATTGCTCTGATTTCAGCTGAAAAAATTGATGTACCATTTGGCAAGCGGACTTTTGTTGTGTGTTTTCCACTAACGAAGGCTGCAGCAGCCTTTTCCTCATCTTTTGATCCATCAGTATATATTCTTGTATAATTTTGAAATTGGGCGATTAGTTCATGGTAAGAGTTGTGGAAGATGGAAGGGTTTGTCTCCGATTTTTTTCCATCGTGTAATGTGAAAAGTACCTTTGGTTGTTGAAGTAGCCAGGGAGGTGTTTCGGAGACGGTCGTTTTCAGAATTTTTGAAAGATCAATTTTGGTACTGTCAAGGCATGGTAATATTCTAATGCCAAAGGTAGGTATGACGTTTGGTTTATTGTCATATAAGTTTTTATATTTGGGTTCAAAAACAGCCGAAAAAGCAGGGTTCAGAGGGTTTGAGCTTAATTTGAGAGCATACTGTGCAGAAAGTATTTCTCTACGTTGTGGTAAAGGTGGTTCGTTCGCTTCAACGAGTAGGCTTTCACACGGGGATGTCTTAAATGCTCCCAAGGCAAGTCTTATTCCCTGATGATGAATTGGGTCTAGCATCTTCAAATAGGACTTCCTAGCTGAACCATAGACAACGCAACCATAGTCTAGTTTCGAGCGAATAAATGTTCTGTATAAACTGAGTAGGACTTTCCTATCAGCACCCCAGTCAGTGTGCGCTATTACTTTAAGTAAGTCTAGAGACTTCAAGCATTTAGCTTTCAAATTCTTCAGGTGTGGAATAAAGGTCAGTTTTCTGTCGAAGATAATACCTAAGAATTTTGCTTCCTCAACAACTGGAATAGGTGTTCCGTCCAGCGTGAGTTTAGGTCCATCATGATGTCTTCGTAGCTGACAGAAATGCATACATACAGTTTTTGATTTCGAGAATTTGAAACCGTTAGTATTGGCCCAATTTTGAATCTTGTTGATATTTTGCTGCAATTGTCTTTCAATTGTATGCATGTGCTTTGGATCGGTAACATATTAAAAAGTCGTCAACATATAGGGAGCAATCCACACCGGGAGTCAGACACTTGGTGATGCTATTAATTTTTATGTTGAAAAGCGTCACCGATAAAATACTGCCCTGGGGCACACCCATCTCTTGATCGTGCATATCAGAGAGGGTGGAGCCCACTCGTACCTTGAATTCCCTGTCTGAGAGGAAGTTTGATATGAACGAGGGCAGTCGGCCTTTTAGACCCAGATCGTGCAGGTCATTTAGTATTCCGTACTTCCACGTTGTGTCATAGGCCTTTTCCAGATCAAAGAAAACCGCTACTAAGTGTTCCTTCTTGATAAAAGCGTCGCGAATAAAGGTTTCCAGTCTAACCAGATGATCATTGGTACTACGACCATAACGAAAGCCACTTTGGAAAGGAGATATTAAATTGTTGGTTTCCAAATACCATACAAGCCGAGAATTGATCATTCGTTCCATTGTTTTGCAAACGCAGCTAGTTAATGATATAGGTCTATAGTTGCTAGGATCTGCGCTATCTTTGCCTGGTTTGGGAATTGGTATTACTGTTGCTTCTTTCCAAATTTTTGGTACATTACCAGTAATCCATAAATCATTGAAGATTTCCAGAAGAACTGTTAAGGATGGTTCTGGAAGGTGTTTCAAAAAACTGGTAATGTATATCGTCAGGCCCAGCAGATGTATCATGAGCCTTATTCAAAGATTCCATAAGCTCCGACAATGAAAACGGTTGGTTATAACTCTCGGAGTTATTCGATGTGAATTTCAACCGTGTTTTTTCTTTATGAGCTTTCAATCTTCGGAAAGCTTCTGAATAATTAGACGATGAGGAATTTTTGGAGAAACAATCAGCAAGTACATTAGCTATTTCTTGTTTGGTATTGAAATTGTTATTATTTAGCTTCAGATGTCGGAATGAATTGTATTTTCCCTTTCCATTTATTTTGCGGATCGTGTCCCAAACTTTCTTTATTGAGGAACGAGAGTTTAAAGTTGAAACATATTTTTTTCCATGATGCTCGTTTACTTTCTTTAATTATGCGGCGAGCTTTGGCCCGAACAATACGGTACTGAGTTAAGTTTTCGGGCGTTGGACGATTATTAAATTTTTTCAGTGCTTCTCGGCGTTGTCTAATGGCTTCTTTACATTCTTTAGTGAACCACGGTTTTGGGGTTCTTTTACAATTCGGCGAGGACTTAGGAATGGATTCTTCTGCAATCTCAATTAAGACGGATGTAAATTGTCGAATAGGATCAATATCGTTTAGGACGGTATTCCTGTTAAGTCTAGCTGTACAAAGTGTTTCAAACTTGGTCCAGTCAGCTTTCTTTAAATTCCACTGTGGAATCGTGTCATCAATTGTAACGTTGGTGTTCTTAAGAGAGATTGGAAAGTGATCACTGCTGTGAAGGTCATCAGCGACCTTCCAATTATAATCCAAAAGTAGTGAAGGAGAACAAATTGTCAAGTCGATACATGTGTATGTACCAGTTCCTGGGTGCAAGTACGTCGGAGATTTGGTATTAAATAGACACAAGTCGTGTCTAGTAATAAAATCTTCGACCCTTTTGCCCCTGTCGCTTATGTAATTTGATCCCCATAAAATATTATGGGCATTAAAATCACCGAGTAAAACAAATGGTGCAGGAAGTTGTTGAACAAGCGTGTCTAATTCGTTTGGTAATAAGTTGGTGTTTGGTGGTATATAAATAGAACAAAATGTAATCACTCGATGTAGAGTGACACTCACAGCAATGGCTTGCAAATTTGTGTTTAAAGGGATGACGCTATGTGGGGCTCTATTGTTCACAGCAATAGAAACCCCTCCCGAGGCCCTGTCAACGTTCTGTAAGTAGGTGTTAAACAGGGAGTAGTTTTTAAGTGTGATGTTGTCCTTATCTTTTAAAAAGGTTTCCTGAAGGCATAGTATTGCAGGATCATAGTCGTTTAAAAGCAGGAGAATATCATTGTAATTGGCTTTAAGTCCTCGACAATTCCATTGTATGATCGTGTTCTTCATTATAAGTTTAGATTGGAGATTTTGGAGCTAGGTTAGACTTTTTGCGGAGAGAATCTATATGGTTATTTCTACGGAGGAAGTACGGGGATGATTTTTTTGTTAGGTCTGGAGCTACTTTGAGAACATGGAGCAGTATCTTCTGCATCCATGCTCTCAATGTCCCCAAACCTGTTATAGAGTTTGATGGGGTCTTCTGACCCCTTTTGCTGCCTATTTCCTTGTGATCTGTTTTTGTTCTTTGGTGATTTCTGTTGTTGAGTATTATTGAATGTTGTTTGGGTAGATGCCGTGGTTCTTTGTGCTTGGTAATGGGGGGTGTTAGTGCTTGATGTTGACTCGGGTGCATCTGTCTGCGTTTGAGCGTCCTTCGTTGCCTTGGGATTGTTCTTCACTACAGTGGAGAAGGATGGGCCAGGAAGAGATATTTTTGCCTGTACAAGCTTTCTGGCCTCTGGATAGGGAATGTTGGATGTGTATTTAACCCTCTGTATTTCCTTCTCCTGTTTCCAGGTATCACAATCCTTGGAATTGGCGTGGTGCTGTTTTCCACAGTTGACACAATGCGGAGTGGCTCTACACTCAGATTCCTGGTGAGAGTGATCTCCGCATCGGCCACATATTTGGCTTCTTGAGCAGCGGTCTTCATGATGACCATATTTCTGACACTTATAACATCGAAGTGGATTTGGTATGTACACATCAACCTTCACTTGCAGAAAGCCAACTTTGACCACTCTGGGTACTGTTGGCTTGTTGAAGGTGAGTATAATGGTGTTGGTGTCCTGCAGGTTGTTGTTACGTTTAATACGTATTCTACGGACTGCAGTGACACCTTCGTTTTTCATCCCTTCAATGATATCCGTGTCGCTGACTCCAGCCAAGTCACGACAGCGAATCACGCCTTTGGACGAATTGAGTGTTGTGTGGGCGAACGAGGTCACTGGAATATCGAAAAATGTTGTCATTTTCTTGAGGTTTTCTGTTTGACCTCGTCGCTCACACTCGACAAGTAGGCAGCCCGATTTTAACTTTTTAACACCTTTTGGTGTTCCAATCAGTCCCATAATTGTTTTCTCGATCACAAACGGAGAGAGTACATTAAGCGGTTTTGTGGCATCTTTAGACTGTATAACCATGAAGTGTGGAAATGAATCCACACCACATGGTTCGTCATCTGAGTCAGATAAAGTTTTGGTACGCTTGAGTTGATTTTTTTTGGAAATATCCATGTTGGTGGATTTAAAATTCAGCACCCGTGCTCCCCGCCCACCAAGGAGCCCAACAAGGGGACACTTTGCAAGTGTCAGGGATACACAGATGTTATACTCAGTAGGTAAATTCACCTCCTGATTCATCCCATAAGACATACTCAGTCGGTAAAATTACCTCCCAATTGACCTGTTGAGCCACCGCCTTCTAGGAAGTCTTCTAAGACTTGGAAAAGGGAAAGTTAAAGGGATAGAATGTAGGGGCAACGGGGGTATCAAGAGAGATACAACGAGAAAGATAAAGAAAGTGAGCGAGTAGATAAAGACCTCCTAGGGCTCGGCGTGACCAGCCGATTTGTCGAGACCGGGCCCATCCCGACTACCCGTCTAGAAGAAGTAGAGGCCAAAGTAGTGTATTGCATCGGAAAGCCTCTGCTCAACTACCAGGATCCTTTCGTCCTCCGACACGGGTCGCAACCCACGGCAAACAGGTTGCCTCTACTTAGTCGCCTCTTACGACACGTAGCGAGGAACGGCGGACCAATTCTACAACCCCGGACCCGCAGGGGGATGTCTGTTTTTGAGCGTCCTTCGTTGCTTTAGGATTGTTCTTCACTACAGTGGAGAAGGATGGGCCAGGAAGAGATGATTTTGCCAGTACAATCTTTTTGGTCTCTGGATAGGGAATGTTAGCTGTATATTTTACCCTCTGTATTTCCTTCTCCTGTTTTCAGGTATCACAATCCTTGGAACTGGTGTGGTGCTCCTTTCCACAGTTGACACAATGCGGAGTAGCTCTACACTCAGATTCCCGATGAGAATGGTCTCCGCATCCGCCACATATTTGGCTTCTTCGTGATGGCCATATTTCTGACATTTATAGCATTGAAGGGGATTAGGTATGTAAATCTCAACCTTCACTTGCAGAAAGCCAACTTTGACCACTCTGGGTACTGTTGGTTTATTGAAGGTGAGTACAAATGTGTTGGTGTCCTGCAGATTGTTGTTACGTTTAATTCGTTTTCTACGAACCGCAGTGGCACCTTCGTTTTTCATCCCTTCAATGATATCCTTGTCGCTTACTCCAGCCATCTCCTGGCAGCGAATCACGCCTTTGGACGAGTTGAGTGTTGTGTGGGCGAAAGAAGTCACTTGAATATCAAAAAATGTTTTCCTTTTCCGGATGCTCTCTGTCTGACCCCGTCGATCACATTCAACAAGTAGGCAGCCCGATTTCAACTTTTTAACACCTTTTGGTGTACCTATCAATCCCATAATTGTTTTCTCAATAACAAACCGAGAGAGTGAGGTAAGCGGTTTTGAATCGTCTTTAGATTGTATAACCATGAAGCGTGGAAATGAATCCACACCACATGGTTCGTCATCTGAGTCAGATTCAGTTTTGGTACATTTGAGTTGATTTTTTTTGGAAATATCCATGTTGGTGTATTTAACATTC
>JAECUM010067172.1:0-15995 GCA_016617855.1 Megalonaias nervosa
GTTACGTAATGACGTAATTGTTATTTTAAAATATAAAGACGTCATCCGTTTCTTTCAAAACATTTTGTGCCTGAAAAAGCATACATTAAATGTGAAACTAGTTGCACAGAATTTTCTGCGTTTGTGTTGGTTTTTTTTATCCCAATTGGGAACACCATTGGAATCCATACGGAATACTCTATACCTTTAGACTTGTAGAGAACTTTTATGACTATTTGGGATTTAGTTCACGATACTGCAAGTTCTTTTCAAACTTTCGATTTTGTATTCTAGGGAAATTAATTATTTGTTGAAGTTTACTAAATTTGTTTGTTTTCGCTCTTTCTGCTACTTAGTTTAATGCCATCGATTCGTAACGGGCTTCAAAGTAGTTCAAAGCTTAGAGTATAACTAATTTCTGCAGTACAATCTGAGGATTTGTCCGGTAACCGGTTCGAGATGGTACTATGATGTGTTGCAATGGATGCTCCACATTTGTGTCCATCTTTCGAACAGTCTGTATTTCTACGATTTGAGGTTATGACTTCTCTGAATTTACTCTGAAAAACGAAGAGGATTTGTTCAGAACATGTCGTTTCGCAAGTTCAAATATTTTCTTTTGAAGTTTATGATAACCGCGCTAGTGATTTGGGATACATGCTTATACTTTATTGATTTTTGTTGCGTCCACGTTAGAACGAACTCTTATGTCAAACGGTGGAAAGGCGTTTGGTTTCTGATCGTACACGGTTCAGTAATTTGTGCATAAAGGCTATATCATATGCGGCTTGATGAATTAGGAATGGTTTGATGGGATACTGAATGGCCCATTTAGTCCTTCAGAGATAAGGTCCTGTTCATTTCCTCAACATGGAGGCTTTCTGATTAGGAAATTCAAATGCACGTATAGTCTAAGTCCCTGATTGTATCTTGGATGCAACGTCTGCAGATAATATTTACAAGCTGGTCCGTACACTATCGAGAATAAAAATCAAATTTTGATCTTGTTTATGACCTATATTACTGGAGCAGAATCTTCCAATATGCTTCCGGATCTGTGTTTGCGTTGACTTATATTAAATCCAGTGCTTTTTTACATATTTTTCTCTGAGTTATCCAATATGTTAAAAAAGTTATATTGTGGTAGAAAATATGCCCTAAAATTTGGTTTTGCCAGAACAAGAAAAGTGATTCGCTGCGATAAAGCGTTGGGTCATCATGAACACGATGTTATTGGCAGAAACAGCTTTAGATGTCAAAACTTTGAACCCGTTTTCTTCTGTCCATTTTAAAGTTTGTTTGATCTTTCCTGTAAATCACACTCAGTAATATGCAAACTGTTTGATCTATAGGACATCAAGAAATCGCCAACCTATAATGAGCAGTCAGTTCCTGGATTAAGACATTTTACTATATTAATGATTTTGATTTCAAAAGGATAGCTGACAAAATGTCGCCCTGATGTACGTCCATCTCCCGTGGATAGCTTTCAGAATGGGTGCTGTCTACCTTAACAATGATGTGTCCATCTTTCAGAAAATTGGAGATAAAAATGAGATAGGCGACCCCTTTCACATAGGTTTAATGGGACATTAAATCCTATTGCGCAAACCAAAATATAGTCCAGGCCGATATAATGAGTTATATTGCAAGGAATAGCACCACCACTAAGAAAAACGTAATCATAGGGTACGGTGGGTAAACATAGAAGACCATGCAATTGGGAGGTGGAAGATATCTTCTGGAACGCTAATGGCATCCGAGTAGAGGACAGTTATCTTTTCATTATTGACTTGAAGAACTGTGACGATGAGAACACTTACACTCAGGACGATTTTGCCTACGCTGACACAAGTTCGACTGTTTTTGTTGATGTAGCAGCAGAGAGGGTGAACAGACCACTTTGCCTGAGACCTTATTTATGAAAAATAAAGCTTCGTACGAAAATGAAATCTCAACGTCAATAACGTTAAACAGCACCTCTAACTTTGTTTCCTAGGAAACCCTGTTGGGTTAGCTTATTATGTTACTTCGACGAAGGGTTTTGTATTTCATTTTTTACGTGTCCGCGTTTACGTTGTTGGTCACTCACTGTTGGTCGCACCCTCTCTGCTGCTGTGGTTTTTATCCAAATATTGTATCAAGTCCGTTACGATATCTCGACCTCGGATCATGTAAATTTATTGTTATAAAACCAAACGTGGTAGCTTGCGCGCGTGCAAAGAAATTTTTTAATTTATTCATCTCCATGTCCCCTGAACACCAAGTATAATAAATATTTTCCAACGTATGATTATCAACTCCGTTAAATACAACCAAAATATTACAGTTATCTCTGATCACTTTTGGAATTTGTGTATAACGCTGTGTAACATAAATCACGTCTGTGTTTTTATGTCTACCTCGAGAAAATATCCTAGCTGGATTTGATTGTTTGTCCAGCATGACATCATCGTACACTACTAAATTATTAATACTTTCATCCAGATGATCTACAGATGGTGCTTCATCAATATCAGTTATAAAGTCAATGACGTCATTGTTTTGATTTAACGATTTTGTATTTTCATTAAAATCTTTAAGTACTTCATAGCATCGCTGATCATCTACAGATGGAGCTACTAAATATAATTTATCCCACTTCAGCCATCTCATTATCAGATTAAGCAATAATTGCGTCTTCCCACTTCCAGATGGACCTATTATTATCATTCTGATAGAATTCGGTAGCGCTGGGTGATGCTTGACTGGCTCTTGTTTTCGTGTCGCCGAAAAGTCAATTATATCCATATAATAAATAATATGAATCTATATTGTGTTCGATGCAGGGCAGCCACGTAAGCGAGCATAGAAGATCTTAAATGAGTAAATTGTGGTGACTCACCATCGATATAACTCACGATTGTACCTAGTTTGGTTCCGTCTGACAAATAAGCATTATTTCTGCTTATAAATATTCCTTTGTTCGTTGTATCAGTAATTATAAAATCTAACTCAGCATCATCCATGATTAATCTTGTACAATGTCGTTTATAATCATATGATCCTCCTTGAGTAAATTTACCGATTATTTTTCTACCGAGATCTTTTGCAACTTTATTTTCATAATCAATTTTATCCCAATCTTCGCCTGACTCTGTCAGGGGTGAATGTTTCTTTTGTTGTGGTAACCAAACTAGTTTCTGCGGATGATATGATATAATAGCTTCACTTACACTCAACGACGCTAAGATTTCAGCATCGAGCATGTATCGTAATAAAACTATTGGAACCCAATATTTTTCTGCAAAATGTCTCCCAAACCACGCATAAACGATCGGATGAAGATTATTACGAAACTTAAATGATTTTACACAAGCGAATCCAGTTAAATCAAAATCAGGTAATGGTCCATTTATCGCAACTCTGGTCATCTCGTGTGTGGGATGACCAAATCGATCAAAATATTTAGAACAGTCTCTGTATCCAAGAAAACTTCCAGGATAACACGCTACCATATCAACCGATATAACTTTACGATGATCGTATCGGGTATTCCATAATCCGCCATGCCCATATTCGACACAACTTTTCTGAACATCTTCAAGGAATTCTGATCGTGTTGGTTTCCATGAGTTTTTATCTTGAGCAAAGTGAGCCGCAACTGATGGAACTGTAAAACATTTATTTAGTAATTGTTCAACTTCAGAATTATATTCACGCCAAAGGCGTAGTGCAAGATTCTTCATTTCTTTATGGAGAGATTCTCTACGGTAAATATCTCCGTTAGGTTTTAGAGACTGATCGTAATATGCGGATTCTGAACTCTGAAATAACCAAACAGATACAGGATCACTCTTACTGATATCGCTGATAGCATCAAATATATAATCGTCATAAAATCTGACTGTCCTATCTCGTGGAAATATTGTTACAGCATCAGTCCATGCATGTGGGTTATGATCAATGATTGTTATTGGAGCTCCTCTTGATGGGTATTTTGACATATATAATCTCTCCGGTTAGTGTTTTTACTGTTATTGGAAATTTTAATTTTTTTGCTAGCTTAGCAACGTCGCTGATAGATGCTCCGGTATCTTTAACTGTTTCTGCCCACTCATTTAGTTTTGTACGTCTTAGATCAGTTAAACCGTTTCCGCGTATTGCTTTTGAGAAATGTTCCATAACTCGCTCAGCTATGCAGTTTAGTCTCCTTGACAATTTCATCGGTTTGAGATTATCAACGCCAGGTTCATTATTTAGCGGATATATTGCATATATAACTGCTGTTACAGGATACGCTCGTTCATAATACGGTTTATCAATACCAGTCAATATTCCTGGTTTTGATTGTTTATTTAATGTAACAGTATTATTTCCAGTATGAAGCCGTATAGGTTCACGTTTATCACGAATAATCCAAGTGTCATCATCTGTCTGCACAATACAATAAATTTTACTAAAATAATATATCTCTGATTGTCGAGATAGTTAATAATATTTTTACCTCGTTCGTCGCTCATTCTAGCGTCAACAACACCAGCGGTGTTGTCGTTCATAATCCTGAATGTCGACCAAGTATGAGCGGTACCATCGTTGCGAAATTCTTTTTTACCTTCACGGATACGATCGGTTATATCACTATATGTCAAAGCCAGATCTTGCATCGAAAAATTAAATTCAGATTTTGGTAATTTATCAAGATCAAATCTTGCGGTGGAAGGTTCAATTGTGGATAATCTCTCAAATTCCTCCATACTATATTTAAAGCAAATATATATGTTTAATTAAACATTAATTATATATATAATGATTCAAACAAACAACCCATGCGGATGGCTCATGATTGGTTATTCAACTTCTTGTAATAAATCATGCGTGAATGAATTTTGTGGCCAACATATGCAAAGTTTCTGAAGAGGTAGTCTAGGACCGAAACCGTGTTTACGATGCGGTGTTGGAGTCAGAGGAGAAGCCCAGTTGTGTGTAAAGTGCGGTGGTAAAAGATACAGAGAACTAAAACAATATTATGATAAGAAGTCGTCAGGTGAATCTCCGTTAAAAACCGCTGAAGACTATCTGGCCAGATTTCAAAATAATGATTTAGACAAATAATATTATATATAAATGGAGCAAAAGGAATTTGTTAAGCATCCCATCATCAAGAATTATGAAGCATCTCGTGATGGTGTTATCAGAAATTGTCAAAGGAAAACACCAGTTGGTTATGTTATTAATATTGGATATATCATGTTTACCGCTGGGAAAAACAAAAATATTACGCACATAGATTTCTGTACGAGAGTTTTCATGGGGTCATCGAAGATGGACTTGTAATCGATCACATCAATTCAAACCTGAAAGATAATTCTTTAGAAAATTTACAAACTGTTACACAAAGTCAGAATTGTAAGATAGGAAATACTGGGAGATGTAAAATGTTTGGAAAGAGGTCAGTTATATCCACAAATACAGAAACAGGTCAAGAAATAATATTCCCATCAATAACTGCGGCTGCCAAATAGTTTGATATTTGTATGCCTTCAGTACGTTTTGTTGCAAATAATATATATAAATCAGCATTTTCAAAAAAAATTCAAACAAAAAATCACGTTCCGGTACGTAAAATGAAGAGAGATAAATCCGTCATCGCTGATAGAGCAATCAAGCAGTTGTCTCCCTTTTTTTGTTATTGCCTATACATGACCACGCGTTTATATTCAGTGATAAGAATCCGTCATCACTGATAAAGTAATTGATCAGTTATTGTACTACAATCTAATCGTAATGCTTAAATATCTCTCCAGTCTAGATATCTTAATTCTATGGAAGTATTAATTGCACAAAATATATCCTCAAACAAACATAAAAACCTCAGCCGTGATATTATACATAGGCCGATATTGTACACATATCGATCGCAGCAGACGACATGTATCATTGTTACTATACTGAGTGAATCTACGCAGTTCTGTAGTAGGCGGAATATACTGGAATAATATCGATCCAATGCATTTACTAACACAGTTCTGGCCCGTAACAGTGTTACAGTTGAAAATACAGTGTTTTAACAAGGCAGAAACGGCAAAAATATATGAAATTGCAGATTTTATTCAGAATCAGAATATTATTTCGGTGTAGGAATTTGCCGTCCATGACATTGTCACGGATACTGGTAAACACAAGTCCAGAGTTATCACGTGTGAGACAGTGTGAGTAGTTATATATTTAAATTTAACTATATATTTGTAGAGCTCCGATAGCCGTGGGGTTAAGGCGTTTGCGTGCAGATCCACTAGTGTAAACGCTGCGTGTTCGAGTCTCCAAAAATGCTAAAGATATATTATCTTGCATTCGGCGACAGATGTTATTACAATTGGGGGCGCAAGCAAACCCCGTGAGATTTCGTGTACCCCTCACCATGTTGAACAACGTGGTGAGTGCAGTTTTGCACTTACCCCGGGGTTTGATTTGGGGGGGGTTTTACATAAAATCGCTTGCGTCCCCAAAATAAACAGCAGGGTGATGTGAACTCGCGACCTTGTGACCTCACTGAAGGGTACCCACATAGGGGCATTCAGAAAGAATGCCCGCCGGACCAAAAAGTCTCAATAAGGTGCCTGTGAACCATAAGACAGGTCTTAACCATGAAGGGTTCCTGTGGGTCATAAGAAAGGCCTTTACCAAATAAAAAAAGGACTCTTACGACCTTATTGGCAAAAGACTTTACCGGCAGAAGTGGAATGGTAGACTGAGAATCATCGCTGCTGTTTATTTTTGAATTTATAAAATATATTTTTATTTTTACTTTTATTCAGAATATATTTTTATATTTATCTGATTCAGAATATATTTTTACTTTATCTTTCATGAATCAGAATATATTTTTATATTTATCTGATTCAGAATATATTTTTACTTTTATCTTTTATGAATCAGAATATATTTTTATTATAAATCTGATTCAGAATATATTTTTATTATAAAAATTTTTTATATTTAATGAAATTCAGTCAGATTTTCTAAATTTGATGGGTATATTACCCGTCAATATTGTGGCTTTGGTCAGATTTTCTGAATTTGACGGGTAATATACCCGTCAATATTGCGACTTTGATCAGATTTTCTAAAATATTTTTATTTTTATTCAGAAATATTTTATTTTTATTCAGAAATATTTTTTTTTTATTTAAACAAATAATTTATAATATAAAAAGTAATGAATCACGAAAACATCACATCAATTATTACTGCTATTAAGTAATTACAACACAGCGGCGTGAAAATATCTGACCAGCTTGATCCTGAAAAAATAATGAGTGATTTTGAATCCTACAATTTCGGAAATCAGAAAATAGGTATACGCTGCCTTCCGATTATAGATTCATAAAGTTAATTCAGCAGGCGATGTTACGATCGCTGGCGGCAATCACGGATACGCAAGTGAAATTATTTGTTCCTCTTTCACGGGCCATCAAAAAGGTTAGGTTAGAATTATCTCACGAACACGAAACGAAAAGACTCGTACACGCTCGTATTAAACAGCTGAGATATATCATGTCAGTGACTGTGTCACCGACAGAGTTGATGAAGAAAGATGCTGAAGAATTACTGGCTAAAGATAAGGACGAGTGTGACTCTGATCATGGTGACTATAGTGACCATAGTGACGTTGATAACGAAACTAATATTGTCACCTGTACCATTGTGAAACCGGGACAATTTATTTCTGATCCTTGACAAAATCACGGGTAAAAAAAAATATCAAATAATTATTTTTTTTTAACTTGGTGTTTTCCGCCGTGATGTAATCACAGACTACGATGACTCTCTACGATCAACGCTCTTAGGATCTCACATACAAGTTTATATTCAACGACTCCGACCTAAGATCGAGCAAGTGGCCAGACTGGTCAGTAAGTTTGAAATGTATCCGTGATAAAAGACGACTATGACATCGCAGATAAACAACATTGATTGGTTCTGATACAATCAAATAACCTGGGGGGACTTGAGGGGTAAATGAGTACAGAATGTATCTTTGTTGGGCCTGATTGGATTTTTCACCGGTGACTTTGTCACTGACTTCGTTACCGACTTGATAACTACCGTCGACGACGTCACATGCTAGATTGACAGCGATCGTTGATGTGATCGCGACGATGCCCGGTGAAACATGACGGCCTCCATCGTATGGATCGTTATCAAATTTGAGCATACTTGCCGGTGGGGCTACTTTTCTCCATGACTCAAGGATTTTTGGAAAATAAGCATGGATATCAAAATCGAATTTTGGTTCCTTAAGTTGGGTATTTATACGGTCTTCATAAATAATTTGATTACTGTCAGGTATTGGCGAGTCAGAATAACTTATAAATTTATATAGACTAATCCTGAGATCACCATAATCAGATTTTACTGCATTTAAATGATTGAAACCATCAATTACATTATTTTTTGTATCCTCGTTGTAATTTTGTATCAAACCCATGATTAAATTTTTAACATATGCTTGAATTCGATAAAATTCATAATTCATAGGAATATTTATATCGGTAAAAATTTTATGAAACCTAAGGCCTTTACTGCCTACCACATAAATATCGGATAAATCTGGAACTTTATCGCCGGCAATATTAACATATTTATCAACATTCCACGGATATATATTTCTGTAATCAGGTAATTTCATAAATGATTTTTCCGTCGTGAGAAACTCTTCCAAGCGTGGTTCAGCGGGACCTTTATAAACCGGCGCGTCCTCAGGCCAGCCCAACACTGTTCTGATCGACGACTGATATATGTCAACGGCGTAGTCCGGTGATAATATTTCCACCGCCGAAGACAGCGTTGGCTCATGAACAGTAATGGCAATCTTTGATTCTTTTCCTGTGATAGATTTAATTCTGCGCTGAAATTCTTCATTGATCTGTTATATTTGATAACTACCCGTTGGTACACTGACTACTTGCCAATCAGGAGTCCCATCGAGTTTATTTTTATTTGCAAATACTAATGAATTATTCGGTTGTAGTCCACCAAACGATTTTGACCTAATATTGGGTCAACTATAATAAACCCGTAATTGCGCCAATGCTATCTCGGAAGCTGAAATTTCGGTTGGAAAATTAATACTGAATTCAGGATTAGTTGAACTCGCTGATATCATTGTGGTTCTTACCGGAGCAGTATTAGTGACGATCTAATGTAACAATTCCTTCGATCGATGATTGAACGTTGACATTATTATACTATTATTTTTTTAAATCACTGACGGTGACGCAGTCACTGACGTCGCGGTCAGGAATTTTTTCATTAACGACGTTGTCGTCGAATACTTCATTGTAGATCTTTATTGCGATACTGAATTCTTCGTCCATGATTATTCCATCATTAAGCGACGAAGAAATCATCAATGATAATTTGGAATATGCGGTCGTTGCTGTGTGTAATTTCATCGTGTACTCGTTCAATTTTTCATTCGTGCACGTATTTATCTTTTTCGCGATTATATTAAATATTCCAGCGATCGACGTTGATGATGAAACAATGATTGTTACAAAGATCGGCGCCGTCATCGTCGCTAGCGATGCTAATACTACGCCGGTTACAGCGACTAGCGTAGAAACCGAATAAACCATGATATCAACGACAACTACACGTCTACGATACTTCTTTATTTTTGCTGTATAATTGTCGATGATGGTTTTTAATTTATTCTGCCATGTTGTTACTTGATCGTATCTGTATCTGTTAACGTCTATCATTATACTTAATTGTTGTTGTCTAAGACAGTGATAAATTCCAGACAGCACCAGTAACGTCTCGGGGGTATTTCCTTTTATGTCAACGTAAATGTTTCTTTGGTGTCCTTGGTTAGCATCACTAGTAGAGGATTATAACATACATTCGGTGATGATGAAGTGGCCGCCATAATTTCCCAACCATGCATGGACAGCCTGTATAACCCAGTTACTTCTGCGGTATGTTCGAGACTGTTATCACGCTGTGTCTACGTTGATACCCCAGACGCCACCGTGTACGTGATGTTGCTAATTTGTTTGTGTGGAATTTTAATTAGGTTGGTTTTTTGAACGATACTAGGAATTCCATTGACAATATCATTGAGTTTTGTATTAATGTCGGCGAGTTTAATATCAACGATTGGTGGTTTTCCAAAAAATTCTTCAATGGTTCTGTTTAAGTTCCTACGAAAATTCAGAAGCGTTTGTATGTGGTTAAAAAAATTCAGTTCTAAATGCGGTTATTCCATCATTGATCGTTGACAACGAAGTTGTCATCGGAATATTTTTATCATCCACATATTTTTTTGTTGCGGCATCTTCATCACCTGCTGGTTCTCTTAAAGCAACGATTTTATTTCCATTCATGTTAAGTTCACCTATTATTGTATCACCTGCGGATTTTAAACGATCAGCGACACTTTTCTTAATTTCATCTCTGATAGTTGCGATTGATACATTTGAGTCTCTGATTTTACCGTCAATAGTAAATACTGGAATATTGTCCGTGGTGGCACTAAGAACTCTGCGAATTATATCGATCCACTTGATATTACTCGTCTTTAAAACACCGAATTTACCCAGAAAAATAACAACTTCATCTCGATCAACTCCAGACAAATTCATAATATCAGCAAGATCGTCTTTGGTGGCGTATTTTGATAAATCGATATCATCTTTGCTCTTGCTGGTGCGAGCAGTAGTAGAAGATCTTCCATAAATATCAACCATTATATTTACTGTCGTTGTCGTTCAATAGTATTTTCGTGTACAGCTTTATGAGGTGGTTTTGTCGATCTTGATATTGCATCAAGAACCGATAATACTTCACGGCCACATATCGGCGGATCAAACATGGTTTGCGTGGGTAACGTTGAATACCACACTGGTACGTTCCGTACTGGTGAAATATATTTCATAAATTCTACAGGTGGCGCCAACCCACACGAATCAAAATAAACAATTCCACGTGGATCAATGGCGTATGCGACCCAGTGAGTGCCACGACCAGAGTTTTTATCGAGATTAATAATACCTGTTTCTGACAGATTTGGATTTTTTGGTAATTGATCACCCATTAAAACACCTGTAAAATTCTTTATATTTAATCGCGCAGCAGCATCAAGTAAATCAAAATTCGATAGTGGAACTATCGTTGAGTCCCTGGAATTCTTAATCCTTTTCCACAAACGTTGTTTGGTCCAGACCCCGGAAGTCTCAGACCGTGACCTCGTCGTCGTCTTTTTTTTAATCCTTTTCCTGTTCCTTTGTTCAGAGCCATTCCAGCAGCTGTCCCAACTGCACCTAACGCAGCAGCTTTTGCAACGGCTGGAGCGGCTGCGGCTATTAATGCTGGGATAGCTGCGAGAAGTGGAAATATTCCTCCGGTTTTAATAGTATCCCACGGAAAGATTTAATCGTATTCCTTTATTGGCGTGTTTAGCTTCGTTAAATCTCTTGAATTGACGCTCGGTCAACGATAATTTATTTGCACCGCTCATTTGTTCTTGTTTTAATGATATTTTTGTTCCGCATCGTGATGCCGACGACGATTGTAATCGTTTAATCTGACCCGGGGTCAGACTGACACTAACATGATGACATGACATTTATGATATATATTTGATTTCTAAATATTGATTTAAATCAGCGCTTGCATATTCTCTACGGGAGCATCAACGACTTTCATGCGACCACCAGCAGCTTCAACGAGCATTGTTTTATCGGATAATATAACCGCGATTACTCTGTAATTGGGAATATCTACGACATTTTTGTTAACGCGAGCTCGAAAATGTATGTCAACGACGGACTGTCTAAACAAATCTAAATGTTCCAGCGAAAAGTAATAGATCGGATACAGCGTTGTAAAATCTAACTGTGATATTTGTAAACCAGTATCAATATTCTGATCACGTCCCATAGATGACATCAGACGATGATACGCAGGTGCTACATGATTTAGCTCAAAATTCAACAAAATATCCACAGACGGTTCTTGATGCCCATTTATTCTTAAGGAAACCTCGGAAACACCAAATTTGTCAAATATCATTGCGGAACGCGTTCGATCATTTAATTGTGCAGTATTTTGGAAAGCAACAAATATATGTCGCGGCGCAGAGATGCCTTGTTGTGATGCTATCTGCCATGTAAATAAACAATTAACGGCGCTTTGAATGGCATCCGTGGTCGTCGTCAACCATGCCAACGTTGATTTACCGCCGCTGCTCATGAAAGTGAGTAACCGATCTTCGAGTGATATCGCTGGAGTCATTACTGGCATCCACAATGAAAGTTTTCCAAGTACTACTCGTCCAGCATCAGCGGCAGATCGCCATATTGCATCATCGTCGGTTGCTTTACGTACGAGTACAACTGTATGTTTGGCTCCAAAAATAACCTTTCGAACGCTTCTACAAAATCTAAAGATGTGTGACAGCGGAATCGCACAAGAAAATCTTCGGCGGGTTCCTTGTAACATTGCCCGACGTGTTAAATATCCCAAATTGAAATTCGCGTTAATACTTTGCAATATTGAAAATGCAGCAGCGGGCCGGGCTATCATTCCAGCTGGTTGCGGATCAGATGCAGTATCACGAGGTGTTTGTACTAAATTATATTGTCGGTGTTCAGCGTGGTTAGAATTATCTTTGATGAACATCATTGATGGACCAGCCGACCTTGAATAATCATCGCTGTATCGCGCAAGACCAAGTATTGTCATAGCAACGTCAACATCTTTTTGAATCGATTCAATATTTCTTCCATTGATCATGTACGTGGCACTGTCGAACAACGCCATAATACCGTTATTGACAAAATCAACACCGACATCGGCGTCGTATTCGGTCGCGTCCGCTTTCAAAATTTCACATTCGACCTCGATAAATGCCTCCGCGGGCAAGAAATATCTACTCGTGTCTTGAACTTGTAATTCAATTCGTCCACGCTGATCTGGAAGTCGCGCATCGTAAGAATAAAATTGAAAATCGCGTTTAGATTCATCTTTGAGAACTGGCGCTTCCATGTCAAATGCGGTATCAGGTACATGTTTGAACATCCTTATATTTGTTGTGTTTGTTTAATATGATCCGTGCGTCGGAGACGATTAAGTAAATCTTTAATTTTTCCCTCTGAGGAAGTTTACTAAACCCATGTCGAGCAATAAAATCTTGAAGCCCCGGAGGAATACCACTCCCTGCTATCAGACTTGCTGCTATATTTTTTCCCTTTCATCAGCCAATGACGAAGTCATCGCTGCTAGTTTTTGATTTGCGGCTTGATTTATTATTTTACTAACACGTGCAGGCATCACTTCAGTGCTGGCCAGTTTCACTGATGGCTGAAGTCGGACCGTTTGCGGTCTGCGTATTAATCGTGTCAGTCTATCCTTGATTGCAGAAAATGCTTTCCCGGCGACGTCACCAACAGCGCCAATACCTTTTTCGCGAATAACGTCAATGGCTTTCATGCCTAATTGTTTTGCAATCGGTATTACTTTCGGGGCGATTTTCGAAAATAAACCCTTAATGACATCACCGAATCCATCTCCTTAAAATTTCTCATATACAGGTAATCTTGAATTTACCACCCTGACCATGGTTGGTCCACGTTGAGCAGCGTGTATGATCATCTATTATAATAATAATATCTAACTGTTTAATCAGTGAGTTAGTCGGGCGACCTTCAGTCGCTATGATAATCATCGGTAATTTCATTAATGAGTGACCGATACACGTTAGCGTCCATGATACCACCGGTAAATAATCGTTGACAAATAGATGAGATTTCGTTGATAATTTCATGAGAATTATTACCAGCTCGTTTCCCCCCAACCAGAATTTCTAATCTATCTACGTCGGCAAGGACGTTGTCAGGACAAGTAACAAGACCACTTCGGGAAGTGAAACCACTTCCAGTTTTACCTTTACTAAAATAAGATGTAGCACGACCAAATAAACCTTGAGGTTCAGCTGGTTCACTAGGAGTTGGTTCACTAGAAGTTTTCTCCTTAGAGATTTTTCGTTCCATTATTTTTATTGCATTTTGTTTGAACTTATCAAAATCATTGAAATCTTCTATCATTTCTTTGTTTTTAGAAACGAGATATATAATAGAAACCCAATCATCAAATTTTATATCGGCAACATACTCAAGTTTTAAATAGTCATCTCGTTCATTATATCTTGATGCAATAATATTTGCACGGGATGATGATTTTTTAATATCGTCAACAACATCAGGTTTAAGATACATAGCCATTGAAGTTTCTTCTTGTTCTTCTTGTTCTTGTTCTTCTTCTTCTTCTTGGTGTATTTTCTGAAAACCCAACGTCATATTTTTTATAGCTGCATAGTAAGTAACATATCTTTTGTCGTCACTTCAAGCTTGATCAACATTAAAACGTAAACGAAAAATCCATTTATACCATTTATCGCGACTTATATTCTCGTCAGCGTACTCGGGTTTTAGAAATTTTTTTCGTTCTTCATAAGACATAAAAGCCAATTCAGCTAATTGATTTATACTATACTTTGCGATGCTGTCAACGAAAACATCATTAAATTTATTATGTAATTTAATCCTAGCTCGTGCTTGAGCTCCTTTTAATTCTTGTTCGGTGACTGCGTCGTCGTCGTCATCCGCTTGATCTGTTTCCGGGGTTGGCTGAGCCGCAGCAATGGCCGCGGGAAGTTCTCGTAAAATTCTTTTTGTCTTCTTAGTTCGCTCCGCTATTTTTTCAGTTTGTTTCGCTGTTTCTTTTAACATGGGAACGATATCGCTAGTGGTTTTAGTGATCGGTTTAAATAATTGTTCTGCGGATTCTGTAAATTCTTCTTGTGTTTGTTGATGCTCTTGTAATTGTTTTTTAACAGAATCACGGACAGGTAGATATTTCTTGATTGCTTATAGTCGCTCTCGAGCTAATCTTGCTGAGTGAGCTTCACCAATCATTATTATAATACAATGGTTTAATTACAGCAGCAGAGAGGGTGCGACCAACAGTGAGTGACCAACAACGTAAACGCGGACACGTAAAAAATGAAATACAAAACCCTTCGTCGAAGTAACATAATAAGCTAACCCAACAGGGTTTCCTACGAGACAAAGTTAGAGGTGCTGTTTAACGTTATTGACGTTGAGATTTCATTTTCGTACGAAGCTTTATTTTTCATAAATAAGGTCTCAGGCAAAGTGGTCTGTTCACCGTCTCTGCTGCTGATGTTGTGGGTTTAACGCCATTTTTATAGCACATCATAGGGTATACATGGCGGCCAGTATAACTGGTGGAGGAAGAACCCGGGAATAACCACCGGCCCGATTGAAGTCACTGGCAAGCTTTATCACATACTCACACTGGCCGATACATAGGCTCAAATCTACGCGGACAGAGGTGAGATGGTAGTGATCGATAATGGCGAGCGCCTTAGACAACTCAGTCACCTGTGGCCACTAAGTTCGACTGATTAAGTCGAGCCGTCCAATGCCGCTAAATGCTTCATGGACTCTCATTATGGTAGGAGTGACAGCAATTGGAGCCATTGCCATGGCAGAGCCATGTTCAACAAAGTGGAAAAGTGAAAAATGCGAATTCGATTGAAACTGAATCGTGTGGGAAATGGGTACACGAAATTGCTGCAGGGAATGGAAAAATAAAAGTATATTTGACAACTGCTGGAAAATTATTTATAATGCACTTGCACCCACACCGTAATTATTAAATGACCATTAATTAATATGGTCCTGATTAATTGATAGGACATAAAGCAGATGAAATATTATTGAACGTTGGACATTACCGCAAATACGATTAGCTTGCAAGAGCTAATGATCCGACAAACAATAAAAAAAAAATACAGACAGAAACACAGGAATATTTTAGACATAAAGCGGCACTGACATCCCACACAAACCATATATATTACTAATATATAGACAGTGCTAACTTGCACATAAAATATAAACATAGAGACTAATTTGACTACCCATATGATGATAATATACACATTA
>JAECUM010067181.1:0-16747 GCA_016617855.1 Megalonaias nervosa
ACAATTCACCCCTGTTTAAAAAGCATCAAATGAATATGACCCCTTCCAATTTTCTTTTTTCTTGTCTCCATTGTATATACCGTCAAAATTTTTCTTGTCTCCATTGTATATACCGTCAAAATCTCCAGGTCCAGAAACGTCCGGAGAAGATAGAAATAAAACTAACATAATTAACGCCTTGGTGAGTGTTTTTATTTATTATTCCTTCTTTTAAGTTTATATATTTATGCACGTTGTCAAGTGGAGTTGAGTCCATACTTTTTTGTGTGCTTAGGCAGGTATCGACAATAGACATCTTCAACTTGCTTTAGAACCTGAAGCAGCGTCCATATTGTGTCGCCATCTTCCAATCAGTAAATTAGTCGACTCGGGTTCAAAGACTATGTTGACTACATTACAGCCGGGATCTCGTTACATGATTTTGGATGCTGGAGGTTTGTAAAGTTTTATATGTAAATATTTTGAGTTGCTATTTCAAATGTGTTTGAAGACCCACATACAGATTTCTAGTTCTATATCATAATTTTGAATTTATTCCATAAGTAGCCACTTTTGTATATTTGGATAAATTATAAAAGAAAGTCAGTAAATGCATTCGTGTATATGGGTTTTATATAAGGGCTTATACAGACCCTGTTTATGTGTGTGTGTTTGTGTGTGTGTGTGTGAGTGTGTGTGTGTGTGAGAGAGAGAGAGAGAGAGAGAGACGTTCACACACACACACACACACACACAAACAGATGAAAATTTAGCAAGCTTAAGGTGTTATTGACTGTTCTTTAGGTGGAACCATCGACACAACAGTGCATGAGCTGAGAGAGAACGGGGATCTAGGAGAGCTGCATTGTGCAAGCGGAGGAGAATGGGGTGGGATATCAGTGGACAAAGCCTTCATTAAATTCATGAGGGAAATTCTCAGGGGCAACGTCTTTGAACACTTCCAAAAAGAGAATACAGATGACTTTCTATCTTTTATGCGAACCTTCGAGGTAAAGAAACGAAAGGTCAATCCCAAAAGGAACACTGATACTATCATTCGTCTACCAGCTTCACTTACTGAGACATACGAAAATGAGTCTGGTAAAAAGTTGAATGAAACTCTTTATAGTTTAAGATATGCAGGGAGCATAACTCTTCATGACTGGTATGGTGAACTTGACGTCGACATTCATTTAGTTGTAGATACAGAAGACTCGAACTGCAAATCACTCGAGGAGTTGAATATCCCAGAGCATTTTGAACTTGATATGTTGTTTCAGAAATTTCTCACCAATTTGGTTGGAGAGGAAGTATTTGATCGATTTAAAAATGAGAATACAATGGACTTAGTTTGTATATTTTCTAGTTTCGATTCACAGAAAAAGCGTCTGTACCCCGAGGATATAACGGAGATTACCATCAGACTGCCAAAATCCTTTGATGAAACTTTTCAAAACATGACTGGAAAAAGTCTTCTATCCAAGCTGACATCTTCAAGAAAAGAAGGAAACATTATGTTGAATAAGGACAGGCTAAGGGTTTCCTCAGGAGTAATGAGAAGTTTATTCAAAGATTCAACTCTGAATGTAGTTGAATATGTCAAGAGTGTGATTGAAAAGAAGGATATTGTAGGCGTGGATACTTTGCTGATGGTCGGTGGTTACTCTGAGAGCGAGATGTTACAACATGCGATTAGAGAAAGATTTCCTCGTTTAAAGGTTATGATTCCAGAAGAGGCGGGACTTGCTGTGGTGAAAGGTGCTGTCATATTCGGTCACAATATGTCCATCATCACCCAAAGAATAAGCAGGTACACTTACGGCATCGAAATGTACTCCCGTTTCATTGAGGGTGTACATCCAATTTTAAAAAGAACTATGATTGATGGGGTCGATTATTGTGAACACATATTTGACAGTCATGTTCGAGTTGGGGAGGTTATTTCCTTAAATAAAAAGAGGACTGAAAGAGAGTATGTCGTGAGTAGGGGTGACGAGGACAAATTAACTCTTACTGTACATATTTCGACAGAGAATTCGCCTGTGTACATCACGGACAGGGGATGTCGGCCTCTCGGGGAGCTAATAGTACCCATCTCAGATACGTCTGTTCCGCCCGAGAACAGACGGTTTGTTGTTGGGTTAGTATTCGGCGGAACAGAGCTGCAGGTGCATGCAAAGGAAAAGAGAACTGGAAATACGGTACATGCAACATTTAATTTTCTCGGATGACATTTCGCATTGCTAATTAAAACTCCATGTCTATTTTATCGAAATAAGTAATCCATTACAACGTCTGATTTCACACATCACTTGAAAAGTAGTCTTTTGTGAGAAGGGTACAATTATACTGTGTTAGTACAGAAACTGATTAAAGTCACAAACAACTAAAACTGCAGCTAACAGGAGCTGGTGAATGGTAAATTCTGTGGTAGCCAACATGGTCTCATGTTAGTTGTCAGTTATCACCTAAACTTTCGTGGTAAGACGGAGTGATGTGATTTTGCCCAGTGTGCATCAACGCGTGCAACAAATGACTTGAAATGAATTCACACTAATCCCGTAACAACAATAAATCCAAATGTCCTTAAATGAATGAAAAGTATTTCCGTGACAGCTATTAAATATGCAAATGGTCTTTAAATATCTCGAACACTGTAATTCCACCTAATGATTCAATTAAATAAATGAATTCCTCTCAATATAATTTCCAAGACTTGTAATACTACCAAGAATACCTAATTCTACGTAATAATTATATAGATTACCAATACGCATTAGAGAGAATGCAATACGAGGCTTGAATGAATCATATTGGCATTTCGAAATCATTCTATCAGTAAATCTCAAACTCATCTCTCACAGAATTATTGACTCCAATTTTATAAACTGCAAAAAGAAATTCGAGAAGCAGTAATTGAACATTTTTCAGAGGAAAGTTGTGGTATATGTTTTCTAATAGTTTGTGTGCTTTGAGTAAGAAATATTAGGACCAAATTTCACTACAGCACATTAAGATGGAGTTGACTCCATATTCATACATCTTCATATGAACATCTATCTTCATATTTTTATGTTAAAGCTGCTCCCAGGCAAACATACACATTTTAACGCTTTTTTACATAGGTATTTGTCACCTGAAGGTTTAAAAATTGTACGTAAGTATTTATATTTACCAACCACGTCAACTATCATATTTACATGTGAGAATTCAAATTCTTTGAGCATTTATCAGAACGTTTAAAAATAACTCTGGTTTTATTCACATATACATCTAAATTCCATTTATCACAAAAGTGATATAAATTGTTCAAGAGAGCATGCAGTTCTGATGCACTATTAAGCAGAATGACCACATCATCAACATATAATAAACACGAAATAATTAATACAATTAGTTTCAAATGGCTCAATGGACTGGTCAATGCCAATAATTAAATAATTCGCATTTATTGGAAACAATGTGGGATGTAACATACAATCTTGTTTAACTCCAGTCTTTGTTTCAAAGCTGTTACTTATTCCGGTATTTGTTTTGGACATAATAAAACACTTTGTAGTACATACTTTGAAGAATATTAAAGAGTGGCCCATTTATATTATGCTAAGATTTTACTCTAATTGTGACCTTTTAACCGTATAACTTTGAATATGTTTACATATTCTTTATGAAATAAGGGCGCATATATTTTCAACATCTCAGTGGATACTCCATGAATACCATATGATTTGCCTCTTTTAAAGTGCATTCCAAACCTCGGAGAAAAAAATTTTTGTACAATTAGAACACTTTTATCTAACGTTTGAAATGTATATGAATATCTACAAGCATCCTTATGTCAAATGAAAGTATAACCTGCAACCATGAATATTTGTTTGTAACTCATTGGATTGAAGGCAATATGAGCTTATGGTATAGTCCTGCGTCCGCCTTGGGTCGTCCGTCCATTGTGAATGCTGTAGGGGCTTATGTTTTATGATCAATCAGATTATGATCCAAATTGGCGAACAAGTTTACGTTACTGACATTTTGAATGAGTTCCATTTTGAGAGACGCCTACGCATATTAACGAGGCGTTCTTTCTTGTGTCTGAGCTTTCCAACACTCTACAGGCTTGATGTTTTCACAGATTGTGATCAAACTTGGTATATAAGCTAATATCACTGAGATATGAATAAGGGTGATTAAAAACGACATTAATGAAGCGTTCTTACTTGTGATTGGCTATGCTTGTGAGCACTTTAGGGGATTTAGTTTTTAATAGCTTGTTTTCAAACTTGGTTTACAAGCTTATATTACAGAACTTCAGACGAGTGGGACTATGCGTAATTTCTACACATATCAATTAGGCCTTCATCATTATGTCCTCCTGCATAATTCGAGTTACACTATCTACCGTAACCATACTTTGTAAGTAACACGCATTTAAGGCAAAGAAGATGCTCACTGATTTGGAGTTAAAAGACAGAGACTACAAGAAGGAGAACCGTTTTCACACAGCAATCTGGTTTGTCAATCAGTGAAGCTGGTGGACGAAGGGCAGTATTCGTGTTCCTTTTCGGACAGACCTTTCATCTCTGATATGCTTTTCTCCTGAAACCCATCCAAAGGCCAATGAAACGCATGGTCTTAATAAAATGATGAGAAATTCGCTAGTGAATTTGGGCTGATCAGTTGGGGGTAATCGAACCCGCACCCTTCTGCTTCCGCCATTTTCTTCTGCAGTCCGGAATCTTATCTGAATCACCGCGACTCCCTAGGTGGGACTCTCAGTGGAATCCAACTTATGACCCAGGGGTGGAGCACCAACAGGATAATGACAGACCCAGAAATCCGTACTAATTACAGGTATTAATTTCTATTGTAAAGCCACATATATGTACTTATAAGTAGTATTAATGTAGAGCTTTTGATTTCTTTATCCCATTTGTGGCCATTCACCCGTCCTAGCCTCTACATACATGGCTTACTTAGCCTATAAGCGACCCATGCGTGTTTATCAATTTTAATTATGCACCCACGTGACCAGTTATCGGACGATTGTCAGTGCCCCCAAAGGGTTTCCAAAAAAGGGGCAAAACGACCAATTGATGCTAATTGTGGTGTTACTGTGTTTGTAAAAGACCTACTCTTTGAGGCTGCATACGACAGAAGCATTGCCTATTAAAAGCAAATACAGACAGACCTGTATTACTGAATGCTATTATACTTTTTCAACAAAAGCTGTGTATTGATTTTTTCCCACAGCAATGCCTACACAATGTTTTATAGTACATAGTGTGGCTAATAATTTTGTACTGGAAAAAAAGGAAATATATAGTTGAGTCATCAATAGTTTCGTATTGATGAAATGCTTGCGGTGATTTATATACAAATGTTGAGCGATAGTCAGGCGATCGATTCGCAAAGTATTCTGAAGGAATTTATGAAGGTCTCTAAAAGTGGCATTGATCTACCAAGAGACTGGGATATCAAACGTTAACGGATAAACTGAGATCACTGCATCGCTTGAATGCATCATACGGATTTATCAAGGAAGCAAAAACTGTTACATGCATTCTCAGATACATTTCGGAATACATTGATTAATTGGTTAACCTGTGAGTGACCTTAGAAATGGTACAAAATAAACTTCGGCAGATTTTTGAGGGAAATAAAAATAAAAGAATCTGCGACATATTGTGCATGAAAGAGTACACCCGCAAAAAGAAATTATACTCGCCCACTGCGTTTGAAGGGAGTGACGTCAGTGATGCCTACATTGTCACACGTAAAACAGATCGTACGGAAACAATGACCAATGGGCATAATATCCGAATACCCAGAGGTTGAAGAAAAGCTGACATCTTTGCGGTATTAACTGAGTATAAACAAAACCGTCGTAGTCGTCTCGCATTTGCTACCGCTACTGAAGCGGCTAAGTATGTTTGTGAAAAGACACAACAATCACATGTTCCCTAAATCAAATTTCAAAAGCATAGTGGCGAATTGGAAAATCACGTGGCAATTATCCCACCCACCTACACACCAGGTAAAGATTCTCGACAACTATTAACAAATATGATTTCTGGAATCGTAGCGGTGTTACAAAACTTTGGCCACGCTGGGGTTAAAGCAGACATTGTTCTGGATGCGCACGCGGTTATGCCGCTTAGTCTTGACAAGGATGGATTTAAAACTACTACAGCATGGATTCACAGTGATTCCCGTGTAATTCTGAACCGCAAAGATATCAGCGCCATCAATGATGAAATTGGCAAAAGCATTGAAAAGATTATCGAAATGTTGGAGAAATACACCAATGTAGAATCGGGATGGACTATCGAAAGATATGTGCAAGTCGAGTTACATCTCTCACTGAATCAACCGTTTGGTGGATCCATTTACATAGCAACACTAGCGTGAGTACCACCAAAGTCAGTTATAAATGTGAAGAATTTTAACAACAGATGTTTTGAGTGGGAGTGATAATCAAAGTATGCCTCGAAAATACCAGCAACACCTGGGTGAACTCAACTTTGGTGATATTGAATTTCCAGTGCAGTTTAGCAAAGCCACATTAAACAAATTTGAAACACGTTTAATCCAAGTATCGCTGTTAATGTGCTCACTTATGACAAAGGTTTTTATTCGCTGGCACTGTCTCCCCATGGACAGAATGGACGAACTCAGATTAATGTGTTGCTGTTGAGTGAAATGAAAGAATCAGAATCAATATCACAATACTTATGGTTAAAGAAGCTTGCTAGACTGCTTAACCGACACAGAAAGTACAAGGGTAAAAATGCACGTATTTAAGACTCGAAAACTGCTCACCAGCGACGACTTTTACTGTGATGGTTTCAGTGAAAAACTTCAGCGAACAATAATGCCAGAGCCTGGTAAAAACACTGTCAAATTTAATTCAGAACAAAGAAAGACGAAAGTCCCTTATATCGTACACGCGGAGTTTGAATGGCTGAATGTTTCAGTGGCAGACACGTCCAGCTCTGCTTTCAATGACACAAATGTGCCTGATATCGATCCAACTGTGCAAATCGGTAACTACTCATTTCTGGATTTGTGAAAAAAACTTTCACTTCCACTGATGACAAATTTCGTGATCATTGTCACATTACTGGTGCGTACAGAGGTGCTGCATACAACGCATGTAATTTGTAGTTGAGAATTTACCGCAACAAAACCTAAATCCCTGAGGTGCTTCATAACCTGCGTGGGTATGATGGTCACTGAATAAAGCAAGTAGTAGCCACGGCATCAGACTCACCAATAAGCATGATCCCCAACAACATGAAAATATACATGACATTTAGGTTGGGTCAGTTGCAGTTCATCGATTCATTACAGTTTATAAATTCGTCCTTGGACAAGTTAGCGAACAATCAGACGGCAGAGAACTTTATAATCACTCGTCGATACTGTCCAGCCAGCAGGGATTTGATAACGAGGAAAGGTGTGTATCCATAGGAGTACATGAGTGACTCGAATAAATTTGCTGAAACTCAGTTGACACCGATAGAAGCGTTTTATTCAATGTTGTCTCGTGAAAGTATTTCAGAAAATGATTACGAACACGCAAAGAAACTTTGGTAAGCATTCAAGTACAAAAATCTCGGTGACTATCACGATCTGTATCTACGCACCGATGTATTGTTGCTTGTTGATGTTTGAGAAATTTCGTGATACTAGGTCGATTCCGCACATTACTTATCGTCACCGGGTATAGGTTGGGATGCATTGTTTTCCAAAGCCAAAATCGAGATGAAATTTTTCACTAACATTAATCAGCATCTGTTTATCGAGCAACCACTTTGTGGTGGAATATCAATGTCATGTCACAGATATGCTCGTGCCAAAATCCCAAACGTGGACGAGTAATGACCCTGCTGGCCCCAAGAATTACATCATGTCTGTAGATACGATTAATCTTTAGAGATGGGCAATAATGCAACCACTTCCGGTTGGTGGATTTCAGTGGATCGACCCCGTACATATTGATCTACAAAAAACACGTGAACGAGTATAACATCAACAGTGACCACGGATACTTCTTTGAAGTTGATCTAGAATACCACGAGCATTTACTTGCCTCACACGACGATTATCCGCTGACACCAGAAGTGCTGTCGGTGCCCGGTACGTGACTGTCCCCGTATTAGTGCGCGATCGTCGATAAGTCCGGATGCAAATACACTGAATGCGCCAAACAGGTACAAAGTCTCCGGACCAAACACAATTATGTACAGCACGTGCGAAATCTGCAGTTGTACTTACGAGTGGGTATGCGTGAAACTAAAATCCATCTAGTGCTTGGCTTTCGTCAGCAAGCTTGAATAGCCCCGTACATTCAGATGAATGCAGATCTACTAACAATGCAGATCATCGACCATACACAACCCTTGTTGTTCATCATGATTCTTTTAAGCCTCATGTTGATTCTCACACCGCCATGTTGACAAGCACCAACCCGACTTTAAACCTTGGATTTGTACAGCGTCGATCAAAACTCATCAGTGCGTCATTATTTTCGTGCACAATTCCCCTCAGTCACAAATTTAGTGTTTGCAGAAATGTTCGCAAGGTTATATTCGGAGCTAAACACATATTCACATTGTTTCGCAAGAACAACTCCAAAATGCAGTTTGGTGTGTCGAAGGTTCTGATGGTAAAGTTGTATTAGTTGTTTTCATCTTCACTGAGTACAGGATCACGTTTGTTATCGTTTTTTTGCAATCTGGAACCACGTTGTCGTTTCTCGCTCATACCACAGATACGTGTTCGCAAGCAGCTATTCAGGAACAGAATAATTGTCAAATTAGTACCTAGTATGGCCTTACTGTACCAAAACACGTGTTTGTGGTGTTTCAACTTACAGCGAGAGATATTTGTCAAACCCATAGTAAGTTGATATTTGATAATTTAGAATTTTCGTTGCGGTGACACGGTCATCATGAACCCCCTGAAGGAATTCGGCTTAATTATGCAGATGCCACTCCACATATTGCACGTGCATATCAAAATCTGTTGTCGTAAATGGACCGGTATCAAAACATCGACACTGGTCTGCAGATTTCCCACCAAGACCTTCGTACGTTGTACCCGATTTATTACTTTTCATTGGAACACTTGGAGTTTTCGACATGTATTTTCATGCACTGGTCGATGAGGCTGGTGCTGCTGGTTATCGACGTTATGATGTGGTACTTTCTGACGAGACACTGCTGTTGGAGAGTTCTGATGGCCGAATGCTGGTCATCGATGCACCTGTGCATTAATCGTAGAATTCAAAATTAAAGCAGTTACATATTTAGATAATAATGTCATATCACGAAGTGAACGTCGGCCTTAGCGAAAATCAGTTGGGAAAAATAATAAACTCAATCAAAAAAAATTGTGGGATCACACTAAACTTTTCTCCGGCAAAATTAACTGGACATGTCCCTGTGTGGTTGACACAAACACAGCTCGCTCAGCTTTTACCGCCCACACATAACAATACCTCAGTAACATTAAAATTATTCAAGTTAAAGGTGACATAAATGCAAAAGACCGGTTCTAATGAAATATTTCAGCGATTCCAGCAATATTGGCAGCAGCTTCTCCAGCGTTTGCAAATGCTGCAGCATTATGGACCGTCGGAAATTCATCAGGAATGGCCCTAGAAAGGCAGTTGGCAGTGCCTGCACTATCACGCGTCGTAATTTTTTTTAGTGCATTTACGGGAACATTGATCGAAGCAGAAGAACCAATTAAAACGGCAATATTAGCAAATGGCCGGATTGTTTTTTTTATGCTAATGGCATAAATGGTTTTGGAAGACCTAAACCTCTCATTTTAAACGTTCGCGAGTCCAGAACGTACTTGTTTATCATAACCGGAGGTAAATTAACGCTGGGTCAAATGGGAATGTTGATAAATTATAAACGGCATCATGGATTGAGTTTTGTACAATCAATATCACATATCAAACTGATGGTGAATTTTACACAGTTGCATTATCAACATCATTATTCACCCGGGATTTACCAGCTGGATCAGCTGGCAGCTAATGTTACCAAACCCTCGTATGAACTGTAATATAATTTTGTTAACGGTCAAGTAGAAATTGCCAGTTGGAATCACCCTGATGCGGTACGACCAACTCGAGGCCAGCTCAGAATCCTCGCATGTATACGTGAAAACGCTCAGGCGTTAACTTCAGCAGCAGATGCAAAGCCTCTCCGGGATTGTTTCCATAACGATGAGGTAGCATTCACCGATGTATCCACCTGAGTTACATTCCCTGTTAATTACGTTAAGCCAACACTGACTCGGCAAGCAGCAAGACAAACACCTGGTCGACTGAAATTCAACAAGGATGAACTTGTTCGGATAATAGTTATTGGGTAAAGACGATCGTTAGATGTTAAAGGTGCTGGTATAATCGGTTTATTTGCAGGCGAAAAGGGTGCTAAACAACTAGATCGCTTTATCGAGGGAAATTTAAACATTCTAGAGGTTGATATTTTCTATAATTATATGAAAGATGTACCAGTAAAAAAGGGTAGTTTGTTAGAAGTGCGTGTGCGTATTGCACATGCGCGTGATGATGAGGCCGGACAAGGTATGCCTGTCATACAATTGTACTATGCGATTGTATTATTAATAGAAGAACTATGATGAACTCTCAGTCTTACTGACGTAAAAAAAATAATAGAAGCAGAACAACAGGTGCGAAATGAAATTGCCATGAGATCCGCGTTGATCGTAAAATACACACGCGCGTGTTTGGTAGTATATGCCGTTTGCGGTTTTGCTGCCGTTGGTCTTGGTGTAACTGGGATCACGGCAACATCAACCATTGTAAGTGCATTGATTGGTATTATTGTCGGGGCGATATCGATAGTAACTGGTGTCTCTAGTGGTACTAGCAGATTAATTTCGATGCGACTGCATTTACGAGTACGCACTTATTCCAAATTGTTAGCAGCCGCATTGAGCAGTCTCAATGCGATCAGTAAATTGTAATCCGTGTCAATCGAAGATAAAATAATCATTGCGGTTGAGTTTGAGACTATGCTGGCGGAAATGGAAAATCACACAGTTACGAGTTACAAAAAGTAAAAGTCGATTAGAAAAATCTTCACACAGAGAACTAGTTTATCGATCGAAACAGAAGCTATCATTGTGTGTTGTCTGGGCAGCATCGATCGGTACCAAATCCAAAAGTAGTATCAAACTGTGGTTTTGTCCTCTTTTGGAAACCCTTTGGGGTACTGACATCCATCCGATTCTATCCAATCACTGGGTCACGTGTCCGCATAATTAAAATATGCATGGGTCGCTTATATGCTAAGTAAGTTATGTGGTTGGATGGGGTGGTTTAAGGCTAGGACGGGTGAAAGGGCCACAAAGGGGAGAAAAAAGGCAAATGCTCTACTTTCAAAGTACTATATATTTAAACGTAGGGCTATGAACAGTATCTAAATTATGACCCAGGGTCTAGTCCCCAGCGGGTAGGGTTGGGAGAGACCCTGGGGCCAATGCTGGTTACACAACTGACTTGGCATTACATGCCGAGAAAATTTCTTATATGGTTATTAGGAGTGGCTCTTAGTTCACTTTCTACTGACGCAATACTTCAAAGATAAATATATGCGTCATAGCAAATGAGCATTAAATTATCTCAAAATACAGTATGTATAAATTTATGTATAAATTAGGGGCGACCTTTGACCTCCACCAAACCTTTTCCCAAGTTGGGTGGGATTCACTTTGATTAAAAAAGCAATCCCAACTTTGTAATTATTAAGTGCTGAAAGTTAAACGCGCCAATACCACAAGTAATTTTTCTTTAATCGACTGTCAACCACACATTCATGAGACTCTAATTTCACACTAGCATGGTTTCTCTTGCTTAAAATGTTTATGAGTAAACAGTATGCTTCTCTAATGACCAGACAGCTAGTACACAGAAATATTACTATTTCCAGTTACTAAACACACACGTGAAAATATCCCAAGAATTCCTTATGTCAAGAAATTGCCAAAACTAATCCATGGTACAATAAAGTCTCTTGAATGTTGTACATTATATCTGCTCTTAGTAACTGGCTAATCACTTGGTTTGGGAAATATCTTTCCAATACGACTCATCACAATCAAAGAAATAGTCACTGCAATTTAATTTGCTTGTCACATGTTAGTTTTTAAAATCATTTTTTGGTATTAGTTATATTTTTGTGGTTCTTCTTCAGGACAAATTATGACACTATAGAAACAAACTTCTATATATTGAATTTGCGTATTTTTGGATATTTTAAGAGAAGATATTATCACAAATAAGGGGACTAAAACAGAACGAAAATCTAGACAGCAGTGGCATACTAAGGGTAAATGGCGACCGGGGCGGTGATGATGGCCCAAAAGGGTTTCGGCGCCCCAAGACCTCTGGTGCCCGGGGCAACCGCCCCACCTTCCTCCGCCCCTCCCCATTAGTACGCTACTGCTAGCCAGTCTCCTGATGGGTGCTAAATTGTCCAGTTGATAAGTATAAACGTGATATTGTACTCGTATAAGAAATGGTCATAATAATTATATGTACTGTGTGTTTGTTGAAGGACACCCACCCACCCACCCACCCACCCACCCACCCACCCACACACACACACACACACACACACACACACACACACACACACACACATTTTTCTTCCTGTTGTGGAAACTAAATAGAAACGAGAAACTTGTTCCGAAAACGAGAAAACTGCCAAATATCTCCAGTTTGAATGTTCCACCCTGTTTATAACTATTTATCTCTATTGTTCAGAATGTTAACACTCCCAATAAGTAACAAGTAAATCTTTATCTTCGCAGTTTATAACTGAGACGAATTCACTGCTTTTAAGTCATGCTCCAGTTAATTTAATAATACTTATCGTCGCAAGCCACTGGCAACAGTCTGCTGCGCTCGTTTATAACCCGTGGCTGCCTTTGCCGAGATTTCCTTTTTTCTCATGAATATGCAATAAACCTGCTTAACCAATCAATGTGAGCGCAAGTAAAAGTATGGTACTCCTGCCTCTCATGATGCTTCGCACTCGAGGCCAGGCACGCATCGTTGAAAGGCCGATACCAGAGCAGAAATTCAGGATGGCGAAAGTAATACAAAAATGCCTTGAGAATAAAGAATTAGCATTAAATCATTTATTTCCAGCTGTGTCGTCACCGGCTGTTTCGTTGTATTAGTTGCAACTATATCAGAGAAATACTGAGTGTTTGTTTAAAGAATCACTATAGAGTTCGGTCATATTCAGCCACTTTTGTGCATTAAGGAAGTGGGGGTGAGGGTGGGTACATTTAGAGATTGCGAAATCGTACTATTGTGCTTTTTTCGTGTTTGTATCAGAGATGCTTTATTTCAACGAAAGTTTGATTGTGTTTTACCGTTATTTTACATTAAGTTTCAACATTTTATAACCGATTTTCATGTACTTGTATATTAGAATGTATTAATGAAACAGAAAAAGGGGTCAGGTGGGTGGAATTAGGTTGGTAATGCAGTAGATATCTATTTAGACAATGCAATTTTTGGATAAGAATGCTTGGACATAATCTTTGCTGGCAAGAATTAGCAAGTATATATGCAAAAAACCAAAAAAAAAAACCAAACCAAAACAAAAAAAAAAAAACCAACCAAAAAACCCCCCAAAAACCCCAGTCAATAATAATGTTTCAGAAACATCCAACACCACTCTAGTTTCAAAAATATCTATTTCCTATGACATATCGGAAAGAGATAAGATCATTATAAGAATTCAATAACCTTACAGATACACTTAGCATTAACAATGTTTATTTGAGTTATATTTGGGTAATATATTAGTGTATTTGTTTATAGTTTTGTATGATATTTTTTATTTACATAGGTAAATTGTCGCACCTGCAAAATTATGCAGTTGATTCATGTAATTTGATTTTGGTTACCTTGAACTAGAAAATTCAATATCACTATCATGATGAAATACTCCATCTGGCAGGAATGAATCATTGATAGCCATCCGCTTTGTTCTCTTGCTTTTCTGCATATGTTTAGCTGTATTTCCATAAAGGCAAACTTCATACTTTTAACAAAAAGCAGCATTCAAGCCAGTTAATCGAACGTTGGGCACTAATTGCACGTCTTTGAAATGTCCCAGATCTTTGCACGCATATTATCGCAACAAATTCTTGTACTGTCACACTTTAAGCATCAGTTCTAATAGTTCATGGACAGCCTGAAGATTCATGCATATTATACCCGTTATACACAAGTCATAAGTTAACAGAATGTTAAAACCTGTACACTTCTTTAAAAATTGCACCGGAATTATGTGCATGCAGAGTTACTTCAGTTGATACATGTATTTGTAACTTATTTGTTACCATTTTATAAATTTGCACTACGAGGAACGTGTATTCATTCATGTTTCAGAAAGTTGTAACTTTATTATTGCATTTTGCATGTTGGTGGTCTGTCTGCAACACATATTTTCAGTTTACAAAACTGCATAAAACTTAAGTATATTTAATTTGTATTGTGTGTTGGCTTCTCTCCATGATTATATGTTAATTATATTTAATTTTGTTGTTGCTGACTTTTCTCTGTGATCATAAATTATTGACTATATGTTATGTATATTTAGTTTGTATCGTGTATTGGCTTTTGTCCATGATTATATGTTATGTATATTTAATTTGCATTGTGTGTTGTAATTTATCCATGCTTATATATGTTATGTATATTTAATTTGTATTGCGTGTTGTCATTTCTCTTAATTTGCATTGCGTGTTGTCATTTCTCCATGATTATATATGTATATCTAATTTGTATTGTGTGTTAGCTTTTCTCCATGATTATATGTTATTTATATTGTTACGTGTAGGCTCGTACAAATGTAACAAAAGAAAAGAGTGAAGCCAACAAGCTTTGTATATTTTAACAAAATAATTTATTTCCCTTGAAAACAATGTAAAAATATGAAATAGGACTTACGGTTTGTGAATATAATCCAAAATTTAATCCTAGGATTGAAAAATGTAAGTCCTATCACTAAACAGTTCTAATTGAATCCAAGTTCGAATCGCGATGAAATTCCAATATGGAGGCGATGACGTCAGATGAGGTCGTTGTACTTGTGGCAACAGATCCTCGATTGAATCACAGTTTATAATGTTTCGTTTAGAATTCCAGAATAAATTTCCACTGAATTTCTTTGTCCGAGAACTTTTTATAAAAAAGTACACTTGTTTAGTTTTCTAGAGAATAAATTATTAAATCCCAAAAATTAGATGAACTTCAGAACAAACTGGCAACAACAATAAAAACCTCTTGAGCCCTCAAGGTTTAAAATACGACTAACTGAAAAACTCTGAGAATGAGTATTAAAACCCCAATTTTAGATCACATGGTGGCCCACGTGGTCATCCAGATGGAACAACGCAATAAAAGCGGACAGCCGTTAGACACGTAAGCCTTAACGAATATTACTATAAGATTCAATAAAAAAAAGTTGTTTACAAATTGGAGCTATCACGCAATCAGAAAATGACCTTGGTAATAGCCAATCGTTTTATCTTGATGTTTACAAGATCGATGAATCAGAGTGAGCTAAAAATAGTGCTGAAGAAATTGTTATAATCTAATCGGGTGAAGCCAATTTTCGGAAAAGAGATTCAAATCCAATGAAAATTATCATTACAATAAAAGGTAATGAAACAAAAATAAAATAAAAAAAGAATTTTAAAACTAACACACAAGCAATTTAATTACATATTCGTAACAATATTTAATTTTATTGTTGCTGACTTTTCTCTTTGATCATAAGTTATTGACTATATGTCATGTATATTTAATTTGTATTGTGTATTGGCTTTTTGTCCATGAGTATATGTTATGTATATTTAATGTGCATTGTGTTTTGTCATTTCTCTATGATTATATGTTATGTATATTTAAGTTGTATTGTGTGTTGTCATTTCTCTTAATTTGCATTGCGTATTGTCATTTCTCCATGGTAATATATGTATATCTGATTTGTATTGTGTGTTGTCATTTCTCCATAATTATATGTTAAATAGATTTAATTTGTATTGTGTTGACTTTTCTGCATGGTTTTATGTTACGTATATTTAATTTGTATTGTGTGTTGTCATTTCTCCATAATTATATGTTATGTATATTTCGTTTTTATTGTGTGTTGACTTTTCTCCATGATTATATGTCATGTATATTGTATAGTTGACATTGGTCATTAATTGAATTTAGGGCCTACCTGACTAATGTCTTGTTTTTTTTTGTAAACAACATATTACATACCTATATTTCTCAATGATTACAGAATATATATTAAGATCATTATTAATTGGAGGTAAACATTTTACAGATGTTCAGTTTAAGGTATATTGTAAAAAAAAAAAGAAATTAAGAATGCTCTAGAAGCAAGTTATTTACGAACTTGATGGAAAAATAACCCTCATCCTGGCTCTGTTGTTGTTTCTTAGCTTTTTATATAAATGTCGTTTACTTTAGAATTACTTATTCCTATCTTAACATCCAAAGTGGAGTCAGTCTTACTGTTATGTTCATGTTTTATTTGATATGATTTATTTAAATTATTCATTGCAATTACTATTGGCATATCAACACATTTAAAATTGGAATTCATGGAACGCCACTGGAATTCATTGGAAAATAATGCATTTGGACTTGTAATATAACTTTTAGATCTATTTTGGATTAATTCACAAT
>JAECUM010067187.1:0-10204 GCA_016617855.1 Megalonaias nervosa
CTTTATTAGTCATTAATGGCCGATAAGTTTGAGTGAATGTACATAATCAAGCTAATCTCTTTCCTAATAATCACTAAATCCCAAACTTTCGATTGAAGTTTGTCACCTAAAGAGTTTAGAATCAGTAACTAAGCAACTAATCTCCCTTTACACACGTGGCAGGTCAAGGGAGAGTTAACGTACCTTTATCATTTTATACTTTCAGTACATACGCGGAATGCTTAGTTTGTATTATCATACATACAGGCAGGACATACCTTATTAATTTTGGATAATCATTGGTGGTGGAATGAACAGAAAATAAATATTAGTTTTAGTTTCTTTAAATAACCAGTATCTAAAATAAATTAGAAATCAAAATTATCAGTAGGTGATTAAACTACTTGAGCACATAATATTTATGCCTTGCAAACAATCTCTATTACAAAGGTGTTTGATACAACCGTATTGATAGAAAGAAAAACAACAAAAGAGGACAACCATCTAACAAACTTAAATATACTTTTGAATGCACAATACACATATTCTTATTAGTATAAGATTTAAATGGTTTCTTAGTATTTACCATAACTCTGTATATACATAATGATTATTATTTCCTAATTTAAAGAAGATAGTAAAATAAGAATAGTATCATTGTGAAATTTATTCAAATGATGAACAAAACAAAGTCATAGCACAGTGAGCCGCGAACTGTAATGGGAATGTAGTGGTGGTCATCCTGGTCACTTATGACCCTCCCTTTGTTGGACAGTTGAGGAAAAAAGAAGTTTCAATAGAAAGGCAATGCTGAAAGAGACTCAAAGATATATCATGTTAGTGCATCTCAAGAAATACCCGTTTGTAGCAGAGAGGACAAAGAAAATCCAACGTGGATAAACACCACTGATTATTATTGGCTTGTAAAACTCGTGCATTAAATTTCCATGTCCCTTCAAGTCTTGATATGGGTGTAAATTAGATGGACCAATTTTTCATTTCCTCACAAATGTTAGATGTCTTTGTTTACAAATGTATATGCAGTGTGTAAATTTTCGAAACTATTAAACACAGAAATAGTTAGGTGCCTCATCTTTCAATGACATCAAGCGAATAACTTATTATGTTAGAAAATCTTTTCATTGAGGTGGCTGGGCAAAATATTTATTTATCTTTTGTCTGTTCACCCGTTGATTGATATGTGGTTTACACCTTTTGCTATTCATTAACTTCGTTAACTTGTTCAAGCATTTATTTCCATAATTGAAAGCAATCAGTGATACGAAAAGTTTCAAAATTCCTCTATAGAACTTTACAATTTTCAGTATAGTTTTTGTTGGTGAGGTGTGTACTTCTTAGCATTTTACCATCGTATATTTAGCGTGCATTGAAGAAGGGAAGCTAAACACAGAAAAAGAATAGAAACAAATATTAGGTGATGTTGGAAAATTGTTCTCTACTTTCTTCTCTTCTTTGTTCTGGAAAAACTTAAATCAGTGTTAGTCGTGGATTTTGTGCAAAAGCAACTGGACAAATCTATTATTGCGTCTAGCAGTTATGAAAATATGGCTTCTATTTGACACTTAATTTTGGTATACTATTTGCAGGTTACTTAGGCGCAAAGCATTTAGTATTAAACGTTGGGCGTTATGGCATTTTAAATGTTATATTGTGCTAATGAACTAAAAGGTAATATACCTTGCTAATGGACACACTGTGATAACGATTTGAGCACATCCAATGTTGGGAATCTAACAGGCATGCACGTGATTATGGTCTCAACGCCTTGACCACTATATCTGCAGTGCTTATTTATTTACTTATTATTTATGTATGCATTTATTTATTTACTTATTTATTTGTTTATCTATGTATTTTGTCATTATTCACTTATCTGTTCACCTATTTGCTCAAGATGTGCACTGTTACTTAAAATGTTGTGAATCATATCCATCATCGCAAGCCAAAGCAAAATAGAATGTCTTTTTATCCCGACTGCCTCAGATAACATTGTCTTGTTTCTCTTGATTATGCACCAACACAATTCCCATCAACAATATTAGCTCCAATACATCAATGAAAGGGGCCTCTTGTAGATCGATAAGTAACTGTGTTTGGCAGAACTGTTCTGATTTGCTCATTGAGTCAAAAATGAAAAATCAATTGTTCGTATCAGTGATGAGATCAAGCAGGATTTGTTGTATTACATAGTACAAGCAACTTTATTTCCAACTGCAATGTTGACGAATAATTATCTGTATATTTTATAATTTTTACAAAAATAATAATGTAATGTGTAACAACTGTAAATGAGACAGTTTGCTTAAACTTAATTCTTATTAAAATGTTTGAGTTACTAAAACAAACTTGCAAAAGCGGATTGCAAAATGTGGAAACAAAGGACACTAGCATAATCTGAAGGAAAACGGATTTCAACATCTCAAAGTGCGGTATATATATATATATATATATATATATATATATATATATATATATATATATATATATATATATATATATGCAGCATATATAATTCTTCATTAGACAGCCAGAAATTCGTGATATATGACTGTTCACTCGCATTAAAAACCAATGTTATACTGTCACAAATAACTGCATTATTAGCTCAGATTTATTTCGGACATAAAGACGGAGAAGACAGAAAACAAAAGCAAGTTCTGCATTAAACGCATTTGTGTGTTGTGGTCAGCAAGATCGACGGAGCAAAGCAAACAAAGGTTTAGAAAATGCTACTAAAATAGCAATAAAATGATAATTTTGAGACAGGCAGTAAAAGGTAGTGAATATTTTGCGAAGCAAATAATATCGGTTATATGGTAACCTGGCTTTTTGAATAATGCATGAAATGTGACCTTCCATTGAAATGATCCACATTGCAAATTTGATATTGGTCCTGTCAATTTGTTATGTAATAAATAGGTTATCGCGTTCTTGTCAAACGACAATTATTGAAAAAAGTTAAAATTGTAATAATCAATACTTTTTTTTACTACTGTAATAATTTAAATAATCAAAAAGAGGTAATATACCCATATAAATTGACACTTTCAGCACATTTCAAATTAAGGAATGCTTACTTCAAATAAATTGGTTGGCGATCATCATACAGGCAATGTTTTGACACCTTATCACCTTTGGACATTTGTTTTCGCTGCATATAATAAAATCTAATTACAAGGCCGATTAGCCAAACACCAGCACAAAAATAGGACTGAGAAAAGAATTATATCTAGGTGAACAAAGTGCTTGTCTATTGTTCGCGCCCTTCAATACGTCTCTGACATAAATGTGTCTGATTCAGATTTAATGACAAACGTTTCCGCGAAATAAAGCAGGATAAATATATAACTATGTAAACTTTAATATTCGACAAATTCTAATTATTATGTTGGTATTATGATGTGTAGGTATTTATTATATGTCTGAGAATACATATGGAGTAAGACTACCGGTTGTGTCCTAAGTTTGATTACCAACACATTCCACAGGTCCTTGTCAGCCAAGAATGGAATTATCTTTGTTATCACCGTACCATATTTTGTTTAGAAAGTTATCTTTTCCAACCCCCAATTCTTTGGAAAATATATTCACCATTAGATCTTCATAATTTCTGTTTTTTTAAATGAATGTTCGCTTTGCTAATTAAAATTACAAAGAACAGAAATGTTAAGATATGAACGAATTTGTGTGGTCACCTCATGTACATAAAATTATGTGCGACTGTCGAAATACACTATAAAGTTTGAATATTTATTATATTGCAGCCAGAAGAAACGTATGATAAACAATAGTTTTCTTTCTCTAAATTTAAAGTACACAGAAGGCATCAGCTCTAAATATGAGGAGTAAATCCTTGACCTAATTTCATTAATTGTGGCTGAGTTTTATCCTTATATTCCATACATACAAATGAAAACACATTTTGTGATTCTTCGGACTCAAACACTTAAGCTTTTATACTCTCAGATTCTTTTAACTGAAAGTTTTCAATTTTATTACTATTCTAATTAATGTTCACTTGCAGTGCAGAGGCAACTATCTCAGAAATATGGTATGCTTTGTGAAGTTAAGTGGTAGCATTAGAAGACAGAGAACGTGATTGGAAACAGGTTACATTTAGTGGAATTTAATACTGAGACCCCACAAATGACATAGCTAAGAAGCCCAGATGTAAGAGCGGTAAACAGAGACAGAAATATGACCTACATCAAATACATATCAGCACCTTCATGCCGAATACGCGATAGATTAACAGGCCAGGAAAAGACGAAGGGGGGGGGGGGAGAGGCGGTGAACCGACCGTTGTTAGATACCGACCTACCTGGGTCATTTATGGTCCGTATCAGCAATCCTGGCCTAAACGAAATGTTGATCTCTTAATTGCCAAAAGACCAGTCCGAGCCTTTTATCTACCTAGGGCAGGCGGGGCATGAAAAGGCAATCTGAGGCTTGTATTGCGAACCGACCTTAGGACCTCCAGCGCGGTTACTAAGGTCCGTATCTAACATCGGACCCTTAAAAAAAATACTGAGATCTCAAACGGTTAACATCGATCCCAGCATTATATCACCAGTAGACGAATCACCACGTGATACACGGCGAGAGTAAAAAGATATTGTAGATAACTGACTTATCATTGATCCACAACAAAACGAATACAAATGGTAAAGAAATATTAACTCGCTATCAGCAAGATGACAGAGATCATAAGCGAGAATTTGATCTTAATGTTGAATTTACGATGACGCTGAAACAACGACGAAATAATCACTGTGCTTGCTGTAACGCAATAATGTTGTGGCGGTATTTTCCAAATGACCCACGGCAATACAGCTGGACGGAATTGATAGTAGTTTTGGCCATCCACGCGAAAATATCAGGTGGACATGTTTCAAATGCTACCGACGTAGAGAAGCTAGTACCCTTTGATAGCGAATCCATACTAGTGGTAATTGTGCATTTTCTAGAATTACTTGTAATTGTTCACGGACAAATCCACGCAGAGGAACCGGCGAATCTAGTCTGCAGATTGCAGGCCTGCCCGTATATCTTACCACGTTGGAAATTGTATGTGTGGTTACGCTCCAGATAGGATCAGTTGCTCTTCTTTTACCACCTTCAAGTTCACCAGTTTTATATAAATTCCTGATCAACACTGCTTTCTGTGAGTGATTCACTGGCGAGTGGCGCCGTTTAACTTGGATGTGTTTCTTCACGATTGCATAGATGGGTTTCATAGCAATTTCTCGGGTGACTTCGTTGTTTAACTCGGCTATTATGCCCGGTAGTCTTGGAACCCATTTGCAAGATATATCCTTCATCATTAATTCCTAGCCTTACTGAGGTCCAAACAATCGCTCAGGAAGTGTTCAGATAAATCGTTCAATGATCGCCTGATCACGACGTATTGCGGCGTGTCCACGTCTGATTTTAACATTATTCAGTTGCATCAGTAATGATATTGTGACAAGAAATGTTTTGCCAGGATCAACATATAACAACTGTGGCCAGCGCAAAGGCCCACGGAGATAAATTCGTTCAACGCGGCTGCGACTGCGGTCGCTGTGGTAGTCGATAATGGTTCAGCTTCTTTGCATCTACTTGCAACGTCGACGACCGTCAACGCGTATTTGTATGTGCGACTCTGTCCTTTGCGTGATGTGCCAATAGTATTGTGGGGCGAAAAGAAGACATATGCCTGATGCCATTCGTTGCGAGCGGTGACATCCATGGTGAATCGTTTTAGGTGATGGTAGATAAATTTGCCATATTGCCTGTTAGGACAACCCTTCTGCGGCAACAACACGCGCGACACGTGCTGCATGGGCGAGTTTGCTAATAGTTGTTTTACCATTCCAGCATCCTATTTGGCTATAATAAATCGACTCCATTACTAATTACCAGACAATCAATTGCCCGCTCCTACCGCAACTTTACCACTCGTAGCCGATCTTATCAATCAGTTGGCAAGTGATTACCTCATATTTTTATTTTGTATCAACTGCAGCGTCTGTGATGTTAGCTGATTTCAAGCTTAATAAATGTATGTGCCACATAGTTTTAGGTCAATAGTATTAGACTTTACATTCGAACTCTGCCCATCAGTGTAACCATCAGTGATTCACAAAAAGATTTCTCTCGAATTTAGTAAAGTACAAAATGTAAATGTTGGTCCTGCAATGCTAAACCCAAGAATTAATACTTTAAAATTCTTCTAATCCATCTCTTATTTACATTAATATGTAAACATATAATGAAGCTTCAAACCAAACAAAACTTCGCATGACTATATCTAACTTGGCCTTGACCTTTCACAATCTGATTTGTACATGTCTGCGGCAGTCAGACATGAAAGTATGCACTTCTAAATCGGTCTTTAAAAGATTTCAAGATTTTGGGTAGCAGAAAACAATTCCATGAAAAGTACGGTAAGAGTTGTGTAATGTAGAGTAAACTAATGAATAAATAAATAATATCAGTGATTGCAATGTGAGATGAACAAATTTGATGACATAAATTAAAGAAACATAAAGAAAAGAAGCATGAAAAACATTGCATTTTAAATATACAAATTATTGTACTGTGTTTGCGCATAAAACATCCTATATGCGACACTCAACTGGTATAACAGTACTTATTCTGCAATACGCCCATTATCTATCTAGCATCAAAACGCATCACTTCATCTAACGTATCAACGACCATGAAATCGGTCCGTATGCAAGTATTCGTGACCTTTATCTAAGAAATTTTGATAGAGAAGGAGAAACAACTTGATACTATTCACATGATCAATCTTGAGGTTCAGTTTTAGAATAGCGTTCACTTACTGGGTAACGATCTTTTTCAGTGATTAATGCATAATACACATTCTAAAAATAGTTTTATGTAAAATTACGCAGTCTAGTACCATACATTAAAAATCAGAGCATATATTTCCATGCAGAGGAATATGAACAAATTTAAAAATCTATTTAAATAATATGTATGGAAAGAGTAGACACAATAGTGTATTATTGTAGTGGATGTAGTTGAAATAGTAGCAGTTGTGGAAATAATAATAAACAAGCCGTAGTTCTTTAATGCCTGTATAATGCAGCATCAGCACTGAAGTTGTATTTCTAGTTGACTGTCATATTAATAATAATAAATGAAGCAGCAGTATTACTGGTAACTTCAGTGCTGTAATAATATTGTTGCAATAGTTTCACCAGTCTGAAGCACTTGTATATTAACAACAGCATCAGGAGTATACAGCCTATATTTGCTGAATCATAATAACATTGCTACAAGAAACCCATACCGTTCCCCCATGAAAACAATTAGATTATTAACAGCCATAAATCCGAGGTTAGTGTCAAAGAGCCACCATCCTACATAATAAAGGTTGTTTATAAAGTGTATGTAAAATAGTGATATGGTTTTGGCTCATCTATTCCGCCCTACATATGCATCCCCCTCCCCTACAACCCATCCCACTGAGCTGGTCTATTAAGTCGAAAAATGTGACCAACTCTACCACAACCGTGCTAACTTCCGCAAGACAGAAAAAATATGCGATCCAATATGTCGGTATCTTTGGCAAAATCATTTTGGCATTTTTGTATCACTCTCAGTCAAGTTTGTTTGCGTCTGGATGGATAATGTTCCGATAAGCTATGGTGTGGATTTATATCAACTAGGATTGTCTTTGTATCGGCGTGTTTTGTTTAGCAGCGCAACGATGCAGCATTGATATCGTCGTCTGATCACTTAAGAATGTATATCCGGAAGACTGGGCAGTCACGGAAACCAAACTGGAAAATTGCCCACTGCACTGCTTTTGTTTCCCCAGGGCTCGTCGCTTCAGCATTTGCCTTTGTGGGTTGGATACAAGCACCCTGTATTATATCCGTTGCGGTGTTGGTATAGAATGCAATATGGGTATCCCACTCCGTCTACCCTGTCTACAATACTCGATTAGCAATCTAGCATATTGCCGCATTTTCCCAATGCATGGCTGGCATTTATGGTTATAAATACTTTATTGACAAGTTGGAATTCAAGCAAATAATCGGTAACTACTAGTCGAAGTTCGAGGAAGAGATTATCCTTAGAGAATAAGTGACCATGAATAATAATTATGGAGACCACAATGTCAAAGACAGTGCACTAATGTAACCTCAAGAGCCCAAACTGTTCGGGACAAAATAATAAGTCACGAGACAATTAAACTGTTATTTATTATTACGTCTATAAGACCGAATGCATATATAGTTTACTTTTAGAAGTAAAGTATTAACTTGCTACTTTTTAATTGTTCTTGTTTCTACGCGTTTGATAATTACTATCAACAACAAAGTAAAATATCATCTGCGAATAAAGAATTGCTTTGCCTAGCAGATTATAATGTCAAGCTTTTAAACGCTACAAGGTTTTACTTTGGTCTTGTTTCTTCAGCCAGTTTGTGCAATATTTGTTCTTCCTTATTTAACAATGTCAAAGAATGTATTTACAATCGTCAATACCAGCATCACCAATTATTTATACACCTACTCCAGAGACATCTTGCATATAATTTGTTATGAGTATAACATGAGTTGCTGCTTTTATACCTATGGCTGTTAAAATCTTAATTTATCTATTTTTCTTACAACATTAATAGCAGCTCTGTCAACTAAGGGTTGTGGCATAATAATTCACGTTCTTTCTCAGTCATGGCAATACCAGAAGCTTGATCCATTGTTCTCGTGTGTTGAATAATTGGGAATATTCCGTAGCTGGGCAAGTTTATTGTTCTACCCAAGGAACTTTGTTTATTATTGAGAAGTAGTTTTGGTAGAGTATGGTTATGTAGGGATGATGCTGGCACCAAAAGAACTTCAAAGAAATCGAATTCCCACAAAAAGATTTTTTGACTTGTTAACAGTCCAATATGTGGCAGATATCTATGCCACATATATTACTCTAAAGTTGACAACCAGCAAGCCATGGTAAATGGTTGTGCAATTGCAGTACAAATCAAAGTTATATTGTCTTAATTGATTGTCCGGACTTCTTTGACTCGACGCAATGACAGAAAGACATGGAAGAAAAACATGCAAAGGACTGTGTATTTAACTCCCTTTTTTGATATAGTCAGTATGTTGCGTGGGCCTAGGTAATTGTGACAATCATTTGCAAACGTCAGACCGTAAATCGAAATATAAATTATAGTATAGAAAACATTATCAGTTGATTTCTCAAACATATTGTCATAAGTCGCCAATGAAACATATTTCTTCTTTCAATTGACACTATGCCCAATACCACAAATATTTTCTTCCTGTTTGGTTTTCTTTGGAACAAAACAGCCTCTGACGTTCCATTAAAAGGCAACTTGTCACAAAGTAAGCTAAGGTACCAATATAATTTAACAATTTTCACACATATAATTTTATGGAATGCTCACTTCGAATGAATTATATGACAACCAGCAAATATGTATTGATCAGATATCTTAGAGAATTGTTATTGCTGAAATTAATAGAAGCTATTTAGTTGTTGTATTATCCATATCACAGTACATAAACATCACTTAGAAAATATTATCGGTAAGAGCGTAAACTGTATACGCAATTATTGTTCTTACCTAGCTAGATAATATTATAATATAAACTTGTTTGATACAACCATAATACCAGATTGCATCCAGAGAAAAAACAAATAACAACAATAAACTAAACTCATTATTTTTTTATGTGCAGTCCACATGTTCTTATTATTATGATCGTATTATTGGATGTAAATATTTACTATAATTATGTCTACATCTAAAGATTAGGACTGCTTTTTGTGTCCTCATTTGTGGAACGTAGGGTCACTTAGAGCATATTAAAGTATATACGGTAGTCGGAATACATTATAATGTTTGAAAATGTGCTGCATAGCAGAACAACTATGTAAGTAATTTAAAAGTAAAATATATTATAAACATTATAGCTGTTATTGGTCTGCCTATATCCAAATTACACTGAGGTAATAATCTCTAAATATGAGATATGAGGAATTCTACATCGATCTAATGGCATTATCTTTATATAAGAAACGTAGGATTGATTTTGTGATTATTATGAACCAAGCATCTGAACTATTGTGTCTATTTGCACTGAAATACAAATTTCATACTGTACCAATAATCTAAACAGTTTGACCTTATAGTGTACTGCCAATGTTGTCTGAATAT